>JAXIVJ010009148.1:0-52296 GCA_036785665.1 Chirona hameri
ACCAGAGTTACGGCGACTTTTCCAACAGGTACCTACATGACATAAGGAGGCTTGCATAATGCATATTTAATATAAAAAAGGAAGCAAATTGAAAGAGCTCATTTTCAGGGAAACTTCTGCCCCGCCAAAGTTGTGCCCCCCCCCCTCTCCCCCCCGGTCCAGAAGTGGGGGGGGGGGGGGGGGGCAAGCGCCCCCGCTGCCCCCCCCCTGTTCCCGGGCCCCTGCCTCTGAATGCAGGCGACGGCGTGCGATTGTTTATTGCCATATTGTCCCGCACTGACGGACGTGCAGTGTGCGGTGTGCACTCCATTCTGCCTGGGCGTGTATATTTCATGTTGGACGTGGAGCTGGACAGATAACTAACCTGCCTTGTTGCTCAAGTGCATTTATTTTTCCCTGAATCCTGATCACAAGTCACTGCATTCGTAGTACATATTCGACAACTTCGACAACCTGAGGATGGGTACGCCTGAAGCCGTCGTCTCTTTTGTTTCCTTTTCTCATTAATATACACATAGTATGAAGCTGTGGTTTTTATTGACTCTATTAGACAACTTCAGCAAACTTCGGAGCAATTAAAAAAGCTGGAAGCATATAGGCTAACCGAAATAAGTCAAATGATTTCAATAAAATGCCGGTAGACACGCGAGCCTGTTGATCCCATTTAGCACGTCCCGTGGTCATCGAACTCTCGCGTCAAAGTGACAGTTTCTTGGTGGGCCGAATTTTCATAGTGACCGTCTTCAATGAGTATTGGTATCCTTTCCACGCCTGCCAGTTGACACCGTCGGCGTAGCTGGCATGCTTTCCGGCGTGGTACAGACCGTTCAGGTTCGAGCCGTGACAGCTAGTATACCACCAGGCTCCACTGAACTGGACAGCGCAGCTGGTGCCGTAACTGTCGTTGTCTCTGTCCTTCGTGGAGAAAGGATGTCCGTTGTGGCCTCTGAGACTGTCCCCGGCGTCTCCGGTGTAGTTGATGGCAGTCAGACGGTAGTTGTCCTTTTCAGACGCGATCCGGAAGCCCTGGTAGACGGCGTGTCGCCTCTCGCCCTCGAAGTCCTCCATGTCGATCCTGAGCTCGTGGCGGCGGTCCAGCTGTGAGGTTGTGAGCCAGAGGTGCTCCAGCCCCCACCAGAACTCGGCGTCCAGCTCGCCGAAACCCGCTTGTACGCCTCCCAGCCGAGGAAGAAATCTTGTCTGGGCTTGGTGTCGGCTCGCCGCTGGAACATGTCCAGCCGCCGCCGTCCGTGTCCAGGTCGCAGAAGGCCGGAATCAGCGGCTGGGAGAGGTCCAGGCCCGGCCGCAGCAGGTGGACGCCGCTGCGAGCGGTGGCCGGCAGGTCGCTGCAGTCCCGCGGAGGCGGCGGCGGCGGCGACAGCTTACCAAGCTGGGCCTGAATAGCGCTCAGCTCGCTTCGAACACGGTCCAGTTGACTGGCCAGCTCCGTGTTCTGAGCTGACAGCTCTGTCCTGACGTCATCCAACTGACGTGTCAGGTTACCGTTCTGGGCCTCCAGCTTCGTGTTCTGAGCTGACAGCTCTGTCCTGACGTCATCCAACTGACGTGTCAGGTTACCGTTCTGGGCCTCCAGCTTCGTGTTCTGAGCTGACAGCTCGGTCCTGACGTAATCCAACTGACGTGTCAGGTTACCGTTCTGGGCCTCCAGTTCAGCGTTCTGAGCCTCCAGTTCGCCTCCAGTTCAGCTCTGACCGTTTCCAGCTGACGCGGAGAGCTGGTCCGCTTGCGCGACGCACTGCGACTGGACCTCTGTCAGTCGGCCGCCCACCCCAGCCACGACCGCCTGGGTGACCGTCTTCACCGCTCCGTCAACGAACGCCCACAGCTGGTCCAGGATACCGCTCAGAGTGGCGGCGCTCTCCGGCTGTACGGCGTCACTCAGCGCCGTGCAGCAGATGATCAGCAGGAGGCTGGCCACCGCCCCGCTGCCCAGGCACGACCGCATCGTCTCCGTGGCTGACGAGACTCCGGGCGGACAGCTGGAGAGACTCCGGGCGGACAGCTGGGAGAGACTCCGGGCGGACAGCGGGGAGAGACTCCGGGCGGACAGGTGGGAGAGACTCCGTCGGACAGCGGGGAGAGACTCCGGGCGGACAGCTGGGAGAGACTCCGGGAGGACAGCTGGGAGAGACTCCGGGCGGACAGCTGGGAGAGACTCCGGGCGGACAGCTGGGAGAGACTCCGGGCGGACAGCACAGCAGCCGCCGGAACACTGCTCTGCACAGCAGCCGGCCGGCAGTGTTTATGTGCCCGGCAGCGGTGCGGGAGGGGGAGAGGGGGGGGGGGGGGGGGGGGGGGGGGGGGGGGATGCGATGACTGCTACACTCTCCATGACGTCACCAATCACTCAGGGTCCTTCCAGACGAGCCGTAAGGATCTGTTTATTCGTCACAGCAGCACGTGCGCCATTACTGGGCAAATTGATGACCACGAGTCGACCCAATGCGCAGTTATAGGTCTGATTCTGGAAAAGCCCTTTGCGTGTACGGGAAATCCAGTTGAGCATTGGTTCAGAAGCTGTATCTGGTTTGAGCTGAGGCTGCTGTTTATACTTGCTGCGCTTAGATCAATGTGCCACGACCACGTGCCGGGTCCGCCGGAACCTTTACGAGTCTTTTCCATTGAATAAACACACAGCGAATGTTTTGTTCTCACCTGCCGCTTTTTAAACATTCAAAAGCTGATTTTGAGTTTTTCGCAGAATATATTTGGATAAGATTGTGATTTTTACTTATTTCATTTCATTATATCGGAACTAATATAACTTATAAGCTCTGTGTATCTCAACTACTGGATCCAATATTGAAACAAGTGCCTACTTAAACATTACAGAAAATACAACATTTAGTATTATTGGACAGTCGACTTCTTAACACCCGGCATTGACTGGGGTCTCAGCCGAACGCCATTGACTGGGGGCGGGGGAGGCGTTAAACGCCCCACCTAGTTATCTTCCGAACCAATGATCGCAGCGAGACGTTCAAGGCGGCATTCGAAAGCTCTCAATGAGACGAAGGTAAAGCACACTCACGAATGTTGAAGTGAGGTTACATGTCAGGTTACGGTCAGGTCAAAGGTCAAAGTCGACGTATTTGAGTGTATGGGCCATACCTTCCATCCACAGCCTTCGATTACGACCATGACCACACAAAGTGCTCTCAAGGGTATGCTACACATCCAGCATGAGCTAAAGTGAGATTGTTGGCAAAGGTCACGGTCAAGGTCAGGTCACAAAAGGTCACTATGCGCAAAATATCTACGAAAGTCATGCAACACATGTTTTATGGGCTATTTTCCACGTAAAATTCGGTAGTGATAGTCATTTTACCACCTGACTTCATTTACATGAAGTTAGTGTCAAGTTCAGGTCAAGGTCAGGTCACTGAAAGTCAAAATGTAAAATAGATAACTCTCAATAAGAAGGCATGTTTATAGACCAGTTTTGTCTCAGAAATACAGTGCTGGCATTTATTTGTCTATATCTAGTCAGTAAAAGCCAAAACACGCAATTTCAAAATATGACGTCATGAGTTACCCATACCAATGGGATGCCATAAGTCAGTCGAAAATTGTGATATCATTTTTAAATTTGGTATGGTAGTTGCCCATATGTGGTGCTCTGACACGTATTCCGTTTTTTATATCTTTGCAAAAGTTGTTTTTGTGGGCATTTTTTCCCCAATACGTTTTTTCACCAATACGTTTTCCTATTTTAAGGGTACACATTTGTCTTCTTCTAAAAAAATACGAGATAGCCATGTCGTATCCCTTGCTATTTGCTATCTTTTGACGTTTCTGGATTGCATTATGCTCACAATATGGCATTTGTACGATATGTTCAAGTTTAACTGATTTTTGTGTCAAACTCGTGTGTAGTGACGTCACTAAATTCGCTATATTTCGAGAGAGAAAAAAAATCGCCGAAATTGCTTCTTTTTTGTACAGAAGACGTATAATCGATGTAGAAGAAGGTACTCCACGTTTCACGTTCATAGCGCTATTGTTTTTTATAGCTATTACGAAAGTTCATCAAGGGGGGGGGGGGGGGGTGTTAAACGATACCCCCCGTCAATGCCGGGTTAAGCGTACTGAATAATCATCGTTGACTAGTTTTGTTATAATTTGTCTAGCGTTAGTATCCATCCGTTAGTCCGCCCCTATACCTCAGTCGGTAGAGCGCTGGGCTTCTGACCTCACCCGGTAGTGGCAGCCCGGGCTCCAGTCGCTTCGGCGCTCGCTATTTGCCCCTGACTGGGATGGCCTGGGCCGGTGGCAGCGGTCGCACTCAAGGTCAGGTGACGTCAGAGGACGGGGCGGACCGTGTCCAGGTTTGTCGGGCACGTACATACGCTTCTAAATTCTGCCGGACACCAGGAATTGCTTGACCGGGTGGTGGGGTGTCAGGGCCTGCGCAACAAGCTATGCTTAGCGCGGGGCCTGACCTCGGAAATCCATCCATTCAAAACATTCGGACTAAATGTATTATATACAAAATCCAAAATTAAATACATTCTCTCACCACTTAAGTTATCACCTCGCACTGTCCCAAGCGCAGTACATCTAAAAACATGCTGTAATTTCGCTGAAGGACATGAACGACCTCTCTCATCAGGCGATGAATAATACATCATGCAGCCATTTCGAGCCGACATCAGAGCCGTCCGGCACATCATTTCCAGCCGACATCAGAGCCGTCCGGCACATCATTTCCAGCCGACATCAGAGCCGTCCGGCACATCATTTCCAGCCGACATCAGAGCCGTCCGGCACATCATTTCCAGCCGACATCAGAGCCGTCCGGCACATCATTTCCAGCCGACATCAGAGCCGTCCGGCACATCATTTCCAGCCGACATCAGAGCCGTCCGGCACATCATTTCCAGCCGACATCAGAGCCGTCCGGCACATCATTTCCAGTCGACATCAGAGCCGTCCGGCACAATAGACAGCTCTGCCGAAGCTCTCCATCCCTCATTGGGCGCACTGGCTGCCTCCGGGCTGCCAGCGGCGCTCGTTTTTGGCCAGACGTTCTGCTGGAGACTCCGTGTCCGGGCCCAGAGGCTCCATGTCCGGACCCGGAGGCTCTGTGTCCGGACCCGGGGGCTATGTGTCCGGGCCTGGAGGCTCTGTATCCGGACCCGGAGGCTCTATGTCCGGACCCGGAAGCTCTGTGTCCGGACCTGTAGGCTCTGTATCCGGACCCGGAGGCTCTTCATCCGGACCCGGGGGCTATGTGTCCGGGCCTGGAGGCTCTTTATCCGGACCCGGAGGCTCTGTGTCCGGACCCGGAGGCTCTGTAACCGGACCCGGAGGCTCTTTATCTCGGACTGCGGGACGGGTGTTCTGCTGGGGTACCGACCGGAACACTTGTTGACCAGAATAGCCGTCTGGCCGCTGCTCGAGGAGCGACACAGCGCGGCTGAGTCAGAGGCGCTCACCGGTCCACAATCATGCGGTCCAAAATACCTCGGATAGTTACCCAGTGAGGTACATTTTTGGTTTCAGGTAAATGGTAAGTATTTAATTTTTGAGGACGTGCAGGAATTAATTATGGGTTGTAAAACCTAATAAACCAAACAAAACCTAATTAATCAAACAATTCGTTTTGACCCTCGAATTGTCATTTGTCTTAGTTGCAAAGTCAAGCAAAGCGAAGACCTTAAGATAAAAAAAAAATCGCAGATAACTCTTGAGTTTGTAAATCCTTCCACTTGCTCAGAATGACCATTTTCAACCTGTTGATGCTATCTAATAGAAGTTAGGTAAATGGGATTGGACTCACGTGGGATGAAAGTCATGTAATTGGAATAGACTCAGATCCGACTGGATATATTTGGATCGGATCGGATCGGGCAGCTCCGTACGAAATCGTGTTAACTTTGACTGACGTTTCACCAGCCATGCTGTTAAACACATGGCGGCTTCAGTCAGCAAATCTAAGTCACATGCGGGCCACATGTCTGCTGTCGACTGACACCAGGAAATGAGCCTTCAGCTCGAACACGACAACTCACTGAAGCCGCTTATTTCCGGCTAATCCACTGCAGGCCATCCCTGACCCCACATGTAGAGTGTCACCCAGCCGAACCCTGACCCCACATGTAGAGTGTCACCCAACCGAACCCTGACTCCACATGTAGAGTGTCACCCAGCCGAACCCTGACCCCACATGGAGAGTGTCACCCAGCCGAACCCTGACCCCACATGGAGAGTGTCACCCAGCCGAACCCTGACTCCCCATGGAAAGTGTCACCCAGCCGAACCCTGACCCCACATGTAGAGTGTCACCCAGCCGAACCCTGGCTCCACATGTAGTGTGTCACCCAGCCGAACCCTGGCTCCACATGTAGTGTCACCCAGCCGAACCCTGACCCCACATGGAGAGTGTCACCCAGCCGAACCCTGACCCCACATGGAGAATGTCACCCAGCCGAACCCTGACCCCACATGGAGAGTGTCACCCAGCCGAACCCTGACCCCACATGGAGAGTGTCACCCAGCCGAACCCTGACCCCACATGGAGAATGTCACCCAGCCGAACCCTGACCCCACATGGAGAGTGTCACCCAGCCGAACCCTGACCCCACATGGAGAGTGTCACCCAGCCGAACCCTGACTCCACATGGAGAGTGTCACCCAGCCGAACCCTGGCTCCACATGTAGTGTGTCACCCAGCCGAACCCTGACTCCCCATGGAGAGTGTCACCCAGCCGAACCCTGACCCCACATGGAGAGTGTCACCCAGCCGAACCCTGACTCCCCATGGAAAGTGTCACCCAGCCGAACCCTGACTCCCCATGGAGAGTGTCACCCAGCCGAACCCTGACTCCACATGGAGAGTGTCACCCAGCCGAACCCTGACTCCACATGGAAAGTGTCACCCAGCCGAACCCTGACTCCCCATGGAGAGTGTCACCCAGCCGAACCCTGACTCCCCATGGAAAGTGTCACCCAGCCGAACCCTGACTCCCCATGGAGAGTGTCACCCAGCCGAACCCTGACTCCACATGTAGTGTGTCACCCAGCCGAACCCTGACTCCACATGGAAAGTGTCACCCAGCCGAACCCTGACTCCCCATGGAGAGTGTCACCCAGCCGAACCCTGACCCCACATGGAGAGTGTCACCCAACCGAACCCTGACTCCACATGGAGAGTGTCACCCAGCCGAACCCTGGCCCCACATGGAGAATGTCACCCAGCCGAACCCTGACCCCACATGTAGAGTGTCACCCAGCCGAACCCTGGCTCCACATGTAGAGTGTCACCCAACCGAACCCTGACCCCACATGGAGAGTGTCACCCAGCCGAACCCTGGCTCCACATGGAGAGTGTCACCCAGCCGAACCCTGACCCCACATGGAAAGTGTCACCCAGCCGAACCCTGACTCCCCATGGAGAGTGTCACCCAGCCGAACCCTGGCTCCACATGTAGTGTGTCACCCAGCCGAACCCTGACTCCCCATGGAAAGTGTCACCCAGCCGAACCCTGACCCCACATGTAGAGTGTCACCCAGCCGAACCCTGGCTCCACATGTAGTGTGTCACCCAGCCGAACCCTGACTCCACATGGAGAGTGTCACCCAGCCGAACCCTGGCTCCACATGTAGTGTCACCCAGCCGAACCCTGACCCCACATGTAGAGTGTCACCCAGCCGAACCCTGGCCCCACATGGAAAGTGTCACCCAGCCGAACCCTGACCCCACATGGAGAGTGTCACCCAGCCGAACCCTGACCCCACATGGAGTGTCACCCAGCCGAACCCTGACCCCACATGGAGAGTGTCACCCAGCCGAACCCTGACCCCACATGTAGTGTGTCACCCAGCCGAACCCTGACTCCACATGGAGAGTGTCACCCAGCCGAACCCTGACCCCACATGTAGAGTGTCACCCAGCCGAACCCTGACCCCACATGGAGAGTGTCACCCAGCCGAACCCTGACCCCACATGGAGAATGTCACCCAGCCGAACCCTGACCCCACATGTAGAGTGTCACCCAGCCTAACCCTGACCCCACATGGAGAGTGTCACCCAGCCGAACCCTGACCCCACATGTAGAGTGTCACCCAGCCGAACCCTGACCCCACATGGAGAGTGTCACCCAGCCGAACCCTGACCCCACATGTAGAGTGTCACCCAGCCGAACCCTGACCCCACATGGAGAGTGTCACCCAGCCGAACCCTGACCCCACATGGAGAGTGTCACCCAGCCGAACCCTGACCCCACATGGAGAGTGTCACCCAGCCGAACCCTGACCCCACATGTAGAGTGTCACCCAGCCGAACCCTGACCCCACATGGAGAGTGTCACCCAGCCGAACCCTGACCCCACATGTAGAGTGTCACCCAGCCGAACCCTGACCCCACATGTAGAGTGTCACCCAGCCGAACCCTGACCCCACATGGAGAGTGTCACCCAGCCGAACCCTGACCCCACATGTAGAGTGTCACCCAGCCGAACCCTGACCCCACATGTAGTGTGTCACCCAGCCGAACCCTGACTCCCCATGGAGAGTGTCACCCAGCCGAACCCTGACCCCACATGGAGAGTGTCACCCAGCCGAACCCTGACCCCACATGGAGAATGTCACCCAGCCGAACCCTGACCCCACATGTAGAGTGTCACCCAGCCGAACCCTGACCCCACATGGAGTGTCACCCAGCCGAACCCTGACTCCCCATGGAAAGTGTCACCCAGCCGAACCCTGACTCCCCATGGAAAGTGTCACCCAGCCGAACCCTGACCCCACATGGAGAATGTCACCCAGCCGAACCCTGACCCCACATGGAGAATGTCACCCAGCCGAACCCTGACCCCACATGGAGAGTGTCACCCAGCCGAACCTTGGCTCCACATGTAGTGTGTCACCCAGCCGAACCCTGGCTCCCAGTCCCAAGGCTGATAAATCGTTTGCTTGTGGCATATTTTCCGAGTATGCGTTGCTCACTCGAACAGTTAAAGACGAAGGCGCGGAATTTTTTGCTTACTTTTTGGTAACTAGGCCCTAAAAATATAAAGGTTCCATAATATATCAGTATCAGCCCAAGGACACTAATGCAGACACTCAATGATATTATTCCACCGCAAAGATAGAAGGAATTTCGCCGCAGTGGCACAAAAATGTGATTTTCTTACTTTTTATCACAAAATTATAACAGCTTGGGTGCAGTTACTTACAAATTTCAAATACGTTTCATGGATTTCCAGCCATGAAACCACATTATAAAAAAACAAATGGCGGCCCCTATGGGTTCGTTCTCGACAAAAACGATATACTTCAACAAACATCGTGACATCAAGGATTTATCAGGATGCACGTGCGGGCGTTTTTATTTCTTAATTTTGCACCATTTCGCTAACAAGAGGTGGGTTTTCAGCAATGTAATGGGGGCACCAGGGCATTGGTGCCCCGCCTCCCCATCGTCCTGGATTCAAGGGGGCATGGTGCCCGGTGCCCCCCCCCCCCCTGTTCCACCGCCTATGGAAGCGGATCCCGTCTCCCGAGGGGCCCACGAGTCCGATACGTTGTTACCTCTGGTATAACGGCACGTTGGTGCCCTTTCATAGCCAAGGGACGGGAGGAAGCATGAAGGGACATTTTTGTTGCATCATTTAGCTATTCTAATTTAAGCTTAGGTTAAACGACCAATATCTCGACAACATTTCGGCAACCGATTGCTCGACAGCAGGCTTCGGCAACAGCTTCTGTTGCATAGTGTTGGTGAGAGTTGCCCAGGTTGCACAGCAACCGGCCGAATCTCGCCGATCGCCTGCAACAGTTGGCCAACCGCCACTTGTCGCCTTGCGTGACGTCATCATGGTTTTGGCCAATGAGGGAAAGGTCGTCGAGTGTTGTCGAGATGTTCAATTTTTTGAACAATCTGGTGCAATCTGGTGTTGTCGACCTGTGTTGCCGACTGCCGTCGTCTGATTTCTGAGCCGGCGTGACCGAAGATGGATCCTCCGGAGCCTGCTTCCAAGCATAATATTGGTCAGTTTTTAATTTATTTCTGCTCACTCCTTTGCAGGTGTCTTTATGATGCTGTAATGCATCGACCTAGAAAGGTCTTTGTGCGCAAATTCAGCCTTGAAATTGGTGCTTAGCAGACATGTGCACGAGTCCCATTGTGAATAGAACGCAGGATTCTAGACCTAGGTTTTGTATCCAGATCCATTGTGATCATAGGTACATCATCTTCCAAAGTTTCAAAAGTTGAAAAGTCAAATATTTTGGATAGCTGCGCCATATTGAGCACAATGATTTAAATGTGCAATAAAACCGCCACGAAATACAAAACATGACAAAAGATCACGCAAATCTCAATATTTATCATTTATAAGGTAGGACAATGACCCCAAGAACGTATATTTTGACTACAAAAACGCATACAATCGTACCCAATACTCCACTCGTGCCTCTGGAAAAAAAACCGCTGAACAAATATGGCCGACGCTGCGCACCCGAAGGGTTGTCGAGAATCGCCCAGAGTTGTCGGCCGTGACGTCATTGTGACGTAAGCAAAAACGTGCAACTCCATCGGTCGCCATAGGTGTTGTTGGCTATTGCTGAGAATCGCCCACAGGGTTGCCCAACCGCCAGACCGATGGCAACTCTGAGCAACCGGTTGCCGAAATGTTGTCGAGATATTGCTCGTCTAACCTAAGCTTTAGCACCATTTCACGAAATAGAGAAGAAGAAAAAAGTTTTTCAGCGACCAATTATTGTGATTTCATGGCGGCACCAGGCGGCCATTGTTTCCCCTCCTGGATTCAAGGAGGCACGGTGCCCAGTGCCTCCCCTCGCCCCACAGTGACGCCTACCGGCACGGTGGTGCCTCTGGTACACCGGCGGAGTGGTGCCCATGGTTCAAAGGACACTGAATGATTTGCGCCGCGTAGCGGCGCGGAATTTTTTGCTTTGCGTGAAGGGGCACCACCGCGCCGGGGCACCAGGGGCACCACCAAAATAAAGCCAAAAAATTCGCGCCGCTACGCGGCGCGTAATTTTTTGCTTTATTTTGGTGGTGCCCCTGCATGGCCTAAGAGGGGGGGGGGGGGGGGGGTCATGACCCCCGTGACCTCCCCCCCCCCCACCCCCGGATCCGCCACTGGCAAAGTGGGCCCCAGGCCTTGGTGGGCCCCCTCAAGCCGTGCTGGGCCCTTGTGACATTGAAGACAAATGTAGGCCAGAATAGACCCTTTTAGTTCAAAATATGCCTTTCACATACCAAACTGGGCCTCTACAAACCAGAATTGGCCCTCTTCAAGCCAGAATGGGACCTCTGGAGGTCAGAGTAAGTCCTCTAGAAGTCAGACTTGGCCCTCTGGAGGTCAGAGTTGGCAAATTAACTTCCGAGTTGTTGGAAAACGGAGTGGAATTTGTTTCGAGTCACTTCGATTGGCTATGAGGCCCCTCGGGCTATTGGGCCCCTTCGAGGCCCGGGGGGGGGGGGGCATGGCCCCAAGCCCCCCTCTGGATCCGCCACTGGCAGTTTGTGTGCATGGGCGTAACCACCTTCCGAAAGTAGGTGGGGACGGAGGCACTTTGAAGTCGATTCTTTCCATGCAACGCCCATAGGCGTAATGCTAAAATCCGAAAACATTACTGGGGACTGATCCCCAATGACTTCAATGGTGGTTACGCGCCTGTTTGTGTGATAGCATTGCATTGCCTTATAGCCAAGAGTCGCAACTGATTTACATTCTATTACGAATAAATGCCCAACTTAATAACAGTGTGGTCGGATAACATTTAACATTTACCATATAATTTGGTCTGCAGTCAGTTGGTTCCACTGATGACCTTGGGAGCGATATCTGGTCTACAGTCAGTCGGTTCGGTGGTGACCTTGGGAGCGATATCTGGTCTACAGTCAGTCGGTCCCGCTGATGACCTTGGGAGCGATATCTGGTCTACAGTCAGTCGGTTCCGCGGATGACCTTGGGAGCGATATCTGGTCTACAGTCAGTCGGTTCGGTGATGACCTTGGGAGCGATATCTGGTCTACAGTCAGTCGGTTCGGTGGTGACCTTGGGAGCGATATCTGGTCTACAGTCAGTCGGTTCGGTGGTGACCTTGGGAGCGATATCTGGTCTACAGTCAGTCGGTTCCGCGGATGACCTTGGGAGCGATATCTGGTCTACAGTCAGTCGGTTCGGTGATGGCCTTGGGAGCGATATCTGGTCTACAGTCAGTCGGTTCGGTGGTGACCTTGGGAGCGATATCTGGTCTACAGTCAGTTGGTTCGGTGGTGACCTTGGGAGCGATATCTGGTCTACAGTCAGTCGGTTCGGTGGTGACCTTGGGAGCGATATCTGGTCTACAGTCAGTCGGTTCCGCTGGTGACCTGGCAGGGGGTCTGATCGATGTTGGATGATCCGGTCGGGAATGACAACCCCGGACAGCGGGCCGTCACGTGACCGTGCCGCCGGAAGTGACGTCATGAGCCGCTGATGAACGAGATGAAGATGAGGAGAGGAGATTGAGGAGAGGAGTGGAGGAGGGGAGGGAGAAGCCTGCGATGGATGGAGAGGTGTGATCCATCAGCGGCCGTCCGGAGACCGTGACTGCTCCAGACACCGATCCAGCCGCCGATCTGCACCTATACATGTCATATTTACTGTGCCGTCTGCCTGGGCGGCCGGCTCTGGCGGCTCGGCGCCCGCCGATCGGCGGCTGCCCTCGTCTGGAGCAGTCACGGCCGATTGGGTCTCGGCTGTTGGCGTGGCAGAAAACAATGTGGAAGATCAAATTCCTCCAAATGCACCCCGATTGAAGGATGTGTTCATGGATAGGTTCTGGAAGAAGGCATATATGTGACCGGAATTGAAAGGTAGGTGTGCAGTATGCATGGAAAACTTGTATACTTGTATACTTGTAGACAAGCTCACTTAAAATTTCCACCTTATAGGTACATGCTAATTCAAGCTGATAAAACAGACTTGCAGAGCAAATCGGAAAAGCTTGAAACCAACTTTAGTTCACTTTAGGACATTCTGCATAAAACTAACAATGTTTACCATTTTCTTTTTTTATTTTTCATTCCAACC
Organism: Chirona hameri; assembly: GCA_036785665.1. NCBI lineage: Eukaryota > Metazoa > Arthropoda > Thecostraca > Balanomorpha > Balanidae > Chirona > Chirona hameri. The sequence continues at coordinate 13,074 of JAXIVJ010009148.1, forward strand.
ATTTTCACCATCTACGCGAAAATATGGAACACAGAAGCAGGGGCTCCGCGACAGGGGGACGGGGGGAACATGTCCCCCAACATTTTCGGATTTTAACATTAGGTACGCCTATGAGCGTTGCATGGAAAGAATCGACTTCAGAATGCCTCCGTCCCCCCAACTTTCGGGAGGTGGCGGCGCTCTTGTACAGAAGGTACAATATGTTTCTTTTGGCCGGTATGGGTAGCCGGAGACAACATGACGAAGCAGGCAATAAACCTATTGCCGAATGCCTGCTTCGTCATGTTGGCATAGCGTATGCGCTATGCATACCTGTATGCATATCGCATAGGTACGTTACTTTAGTCCAAATCCAGCTATGTCCAGTGTCCAGCTATGTCCAGTGTCCAGCTATGTCCAGTGTCAATCCAGTGTCCAGTGTCAAAAACGGGAAAATTTCGCGCCGTTTCGCGGCATGACACAAGTTTCGGAATTGCTTATACAAATTTGGAAAATGGGGAAAATAATTTCATAAACTGTCTGGCAGAGGCTCTCCTTGGCGGTAATTGCTGGGCCCAGGGCCCATTCCCTTCATAAAATATTCACTTTTAAGTTTCAAGCAGGCTACATGTTTAGCTAGTTTGCCGAGTTTCGAAAAAGGCGACGTGAACGCAAAGACGAAGAGATCGGCACCCGGAAGCTGCTCCAGCGGTGCACAATTTGCTGGACCGAAGAGCTAATAATGGAAACGGGCCAGGACCATGTCCCCAAGCCATCTCACCTCACGGTCTGTTTCCAATATTAACATTTCGTTTTTCAGGACCTAAAATTATAATTTTCACGCAGCTTCGCGGCGTCACATCGGTAGTCATCGTCATAACGAAGCCATAGTCATCGTCATCGGTTCGTCGTAACGCTGAATTGAATGAATAGCATTTTTAGCTTATTATCCGAGCTACAAGGCCCACGGCCTATATTTCTGGGTTTTATCAGGCAAAACCGAAAAATTCCGCGCCGCTTCGCGGCGCTAACTAACAAGTACATACCTACCTACTATAACATGAATATCCACATACAAAAATGCTGCAAAGGCTTACATACACGTATCAAAATGGGGGTACATTTTTTCATCATTTCAGCCGCCCCCACACTCAAAAGCCGATCCCACTTGTTGTCAGCTAAGATAGGTTTTCTCTCCTGTATGTAACAATACAAATTAGTAATGCGCTCAGTACAATGCCTACTGAGGGTCCTGGTCCAATCCAGCTCATCAAAAGTAGACGAATAAAAATTGTTAAAAAAGGGCCTCACAAAATAAAGTGGCCGAAATCCGTCGAGTTTTTCATATCCAGGGGTATTTTTTTTGGGGGGTGGGGGGCCTCTTCCAGGAGCTTGCCCCCCCCCTTTCTGAAGGTCTGGCTGTGCCCCTGGGTATTCTATGGATGTCAGTGATCCAATTCGAAGGTGCAGTAATCTGCGCGGCTGAGACAAAATAGCTCATACGAACTCAGAAGCAAGCTGCTACAAGCGGGTTTATTTACTGTTTACTATAGCACGTTCACCATCAGGGACAGGCACGTAGCCAAGGGGGGGGGGGGGGGGGTGCCCCCCCCCCCCTGGAGGCCAGGAGGGCCCTTTTTGGCGGCGGAGATCCCTTTTCGGCGCGCTGCGCGCACCGAGAAGGGCCGACGAGACCGCACGAAGCGCGATATCTTGGGCTCTTTACCACGCGAAGCGTGGTCTTTAGAGAGTTTAGAGCACTGCAGAGCCTGCCAGGGCCCTCTCTGAAAGACCAGAGGGCCCCTTGGACGTTCAAAGGGCCCCTGTGCAGATCGGAAGGGCCCCTGACCAGACCGAAAGGACCCCTGGGCGGGTAAGAAGGGCCCCTGAATATGCCGAATTGGCCCCTAGCCAGCACGGAGGGGCCCCAGGGCAGGTCGGAGGGCCCCTTGAGCATGTCGGCAGGGCGACAAAGCAGCCAGCGTAGTCCGATTAGAAGAGTGGCTGGGCAGATCGGAGGGGCTTCTGGGCAAGTCAGAGGGGCCCCTGGCTAGACCGAAAGGGTCCTTGGACCGGTCGGAAGGCCCTTGAACATGCCGGATGAGTTCCTAGCCAGACTGGACTGGAGACTACTGGAGACTTAGCCAGACTGGAGACTGGAGCCAGTGCCAGGGACTGCACTGGCTGCTTTGTCACCCTGCCGACCTGCCCAGGGGCACCCCCTGGGCAGGTCGTAGGGGCCTCTGAGCATGTCGGCAGGGTGACAAAGCAGCCAGTGCAGTCCCTGGCCATGTCGGAAGGACCTCTGAACAGGCCGAATGGGCCCCTTGACACGCAAGAGGGGCTTCTTGGAAGGTCAGAGGAGTCCCTGGTCCGACCAGAAGGGCCCAAAGCACGTAGAGATCCGAGATGAAGATTAAATACAAAGAGGACTTACTCCACAAGACAAATATTAAAAGCGAAGCTTTCGGGTATATTGTAACACCCTTCGTCAGGGTGTTACAATATACCCGAAAGCTCCGATAATTTTTTTTCCTGTAGAGTAAGCCCTCTTTGTATTTTATATATATCACCCACTCCACATCATGTCTTTTCGCTTCACGGATCCCAGATGAGTCCCTGAACAGGTCGGAAGGGCTTTGAAAAGGTCGGAGGGGCCCCATAGACGATCTGAAGAGGCCCTGGGCCTTTCAACAGTAGGAATGCAGCTGTTCAGGGAATAAAGCACACAATTTTCGCGCCGCTCCGCGGCGCAATTTAACTACAAATTAAATTATATACGGGTTAGAAGATAAAAAAAATCGCCCCGTTTCTCGGCGCATTTATGTGTTATGTTGCTACTTTCCTATATAATTAGGCAAAATAGTTAACTTTAACACTTTTTTTACCGCACTTTTAAACGCACAATATAGCATTTTTAGAGGTCTGCACCATACGCAATGCGACGCATTGATGAAAATGCATATTCAGGCATTGGCGGATCCAGAACGGGTGGTTTGAGGGGGGGCAAAATTAAAAAAAGTCTCACACAATTCTGAAAACTCATCGGATTTTACTTGCTTATGCATTGATAGCTGATTTAAAGCTAACTTTTCTTTGTAAAAGTTACTGATATATTTCTTCTATATCAGGAAATGTGTCAATTTTGCACCGATTTCAGGCGTTTTTTTTTTTTGGGGGGGGCAATTGCCCATTTTGCCCAACCGCCACTGTATCCAGGGCATAAAACTCAAAATTTTCGCGCCGCTCCGCAGCGCAATTTATTTAAGAGTTACAGGTGTTGAGCCTAAAAATATTCATAGTTGGTATAGCTGATTCCAAATTGGTGTCGCTGATTCCAAAGTTGATATGGCAGTTTGCTAACTCCAACTCCTAAAAGTTGGTATGACCTATACCATACCTGTCATACTGCATTTTCCATCCATGTAACGTGCCTTTTCGTCCGTTTTGTTTTCCCTTTCAACGCTTGGGAAGCGGGCCCTTTCAACGCTCGGGAAGGGGCCCTTTCGAGGCGCCGCCCCCCCCCCCCTGGACGAAATTCTGGCTACGTGCCTGATCAGGGGTGTCGTCTTACCAAAATGATTTGTAGGGCCCAACAGCTCCACCGAAACCTATAACCTACCCTTAATTTGAGTTTCGCCTCGGATTTCAGGCACTCATTTTTAGCTCCAGCCTCCAATCATTTTTTAATAAAAAATAAACAAGGTACATTTTGGTCACTGCAACATCACCGGATTCAAATATCGTCACGGATGCGCATTTCGCGGGTAAAGGGGAGGACATGTTACCCTTTTGTCCATCCCTGTGACGCACAGCCTTTTTTCATATGGTGACCGGCTCAAGTGCAACTTTTCGATAAAACCGACACACAACCGGGACTGGCACAGCAGTACGCGGATGTAGGTAACCCAGTCTAGCATGGAATATTTCGTGTTTTTAACGGGGTAAAGGCGACGCATTAATATTCAAGTAAGTACATTAAAGGGATTATACGGGTTTCCGTCCTGAAAGTAAATGCACTCTTTTGCAGTTGTATGAGCTTTAAACACGTTTAAGACATATAACAGGGACCTCAATGCTCATTTAGTCCATTATTTCAGAAATTATCAGCGTTAAAACTTGGGCGTTTTTCGAGACTAGTATCAGATAACGAGTGCTTGATCGGCACTACTGTCCACCACTTCTATCTTAACACGCGCCCTGGAGGGCCTCTGATAATTACACGCCCTGGAGGGGGGGCGGATTTCGCCCCCCCCCCTATGATCTCGAAAACCACGCAACGTAGCGACAAGCGGGAAACGACGTTAGATAGCTCGAGACAAGCTCTTTCGAAAGTATTTCGTTAATTTTTTTTTCAGGTCAATATTGAAGTCACCAGAGGTCATCAAGGGTCAGATTTTCAAGTTTTCAAGACTTCGGTTCGAACACCCCCAAATATCTCGGGAACTATGATAGTTAGCAGCAAACGGAAAAAATCAATCGAAAGTCATTGAAAAATGCAATCGACATAGGTGTCCTCAGATTTGAGCTCAGGTCAATAGTTTAGGCCCCAGAGGTCATCGAATGTCAAAAAGGTGATTTTGTTTTCAAAACAGTTTTCCCCAAATAACCTTTTACCTAATAAAGATAAAGAAATAATGTTTACGCCATCGCGTGTGTCTTGTCAAGGCACTTCGAATCATATGCATGGTGACCGGGTTAGGTCAACTGAGAAATTTGACCTCAGGTCAAGGTCAAGTGGTGACCCAAGTTGGTCATGTTGCATATTGGCAGACGTGTCTCGACGAGACAAACATATTGGTACCGTTTTCTCTTCTCTATCTTCATTATGTCGATAGTTATTGATAAAACCGTGTTGGCGGTCACAAAATTGACCTGGCCTTAGGTCACCGATATTAGAAATCCGAGATAAACAAATTGTTGGTATCTATGACCTTATGAAGCTCTGCAAGATTGAAACCGATCGGCGTAAAACTGTGGCTGTGGTACTACTGCAAACGTTTTGGAGTTGAGGTCATAACGTGACCTGGTCTGGTGACCTGACCTGAGATGACCTGAGGCCAAGCATTTTACATAATGCGGGAAGTTCATTTCTAAACAGGTATATAAAAAACGGCGGCGCTGCGCGCCGCCGTTTTTGCGCTATCCTCGAAAAACCGGAGGGGTGGGCGGATTTCGCCCCCCCCTCCAGGGTGCGTGTTAAGATCAATTTTAGAGTTTTGAATTATCTGCAAGTCCTACACTGGATCACAAAATTATTATGCAATTCAAAACTGACGGGACTTTGTATTACTACACACTGTTCGTTGAGGTTTTGTGTTTTTGTGGTTTTCTTTTCTCTGGCCTTTAGCGTTGAGAATTTGGTGGTGGCGTATTAATTTTTGTGGCATGAAAATTCATGAAAAATATAGAATTTTATGGGAAAACTAGGTAACTGCTGCTGTCGTTGGAACAAAACAAGTTTATTTTCTTTCAAATATTGCTTATTTTACCGGAAATATGCCATACGTGAGGTGTTTTTATTAGCATAAAAGAGATGACTGGCTCTGCCTCAGCCAGTCCTGCAGAAAATACGCGGTGGCATTACCGCGCACTTTGGAATGTCCTTACGTGCAGAAGAGGTCATTTCCAGAAAAATGTGGCTACCGTGGGACTTCTACCACCTTTATAAGTACGTTTTACTATGTAACTCAATTATTCTGGGAAAAACCCGTATAATCCCTTTAAATGATATTAATTTGATGCACGCAGATCCAGCAAAGTAGGCAAACATCACCGGCCGAGTCTCAGCCTTTGACCCACTCGGCCCGTGAGTAGTCAAGTATAACATGTATGTACCTGAAGATGGGCACGACATCCAGCCTGCGATCACTGGAAATTGCAGCTGTGTATGTGACCTACTTCGAAGTTGCGAATCATGTGCGAAGACGAATACAAAATGAGCAAACAATGCAACTGCCATCCCACGTCATGCTGTCTGAGCCGGAGTACGTCATGCTGTCAAATTTGCAAGACATGCGGTCAATGACCATCACTGGCGATACACGATAAAAGTCGTCGGCAATGTTTTGACAGTGTTACAGTTTTGCTTTGGGTTTCAACCTAATTCGTACTGCAGATCGGTGAAACCAATCAGGATATTCAAAACTTTCAAACTCATTGCTATATGTTTGGATTTCAGTAGACGTACCAGGTTCTGTGATACTGCCCATGTGGTTGAGAAGCGGCATCAGTCTAGGGTGTTTCAAAATATATATTGTGTATCGATGACGAGACATGCTCATCCACATCCACATGCAAGGCCATTCTACATGCAATGAGGCCATGCAAAATTGTAGCCAATTCGAATGCCGTTTTTCCACCCATAAAGCTTTCAAAATTTAAAATGTGTAGGGAAAGTCAAAATATAACAAATCGCCATCAAAACCACAGCCTTTGTTCAATCGGTCTAAAAATGGTCAAATGAGATGCTTACATTTTCTGAGGACGCCTGTGCAAATTTAAGACGCGTTCTAGTAACGGTTCGTAGGATACAGACATCTTGACCTTTGGTGACCTCTGTAGCCTAAACTATTGACCTGAAGCTGAGCTAATATAAGGACATCAATTCCGATTACATTGTTAGCGGAGCGCCGCCAGAAATAACTCAATGTTAAACAACTTCACTGTATTGCCGTCTTCCCGACACCACACAACGTTACAGCACGACCGCCACTCTCAACTCCCGGCACCGAACAGAGCGCTCCCCAGCCGGCCGCGTCAGCGGTCAGCGGGCCGGCTGGTATGCCCCGCGGCGGCGACACGCGCAAGGGCGAGGCCAGGCTCCGGCGGAGGGGAGGGCGCTCGCAGGGGCGAGATCAGCCCCGGCACATGCGGCCGCAGCGACGCGGTGTATTAGTATGCGGTACAGGGGTACAAGTACGCATGGGTACGGGCGTACGGGTACACTACCCCCCTTTACACCAAGTCGCGCGGACAAACAAGAACAAACGAAAATTGGCGTACGTGTTAAGTCGCCTTGCGGAACGCACTCAACTGCACACTTCTCTCATGTCATGGCGAAAGAAATCGCAACAAGCAGCGCAACAGAAAGAAACACTTCTCAAGCCATCCGCCATCACAGCCAATGTACTGCAACATCAGCAAACTGACTTCACGCAAACACATTCAGGCATGACTTCAACGTACAAACACAGCAGCCGGGGCAGTCGAAGGACACTGGGAGGACTGGGAACGTTACGGAGGTGGAGATGCTGAAGGACATGCTTCGTCTGAATCCCAACCGTCAAATGCTGTAGTATGCTGTCTGCGGGCACGCACGCGCCTTGACCGTCGGAAGAAGGGGCTACTGTGCAATGGCCCCCGGCTCGCTCGATCTTCGTCAACGTCAAAACGCACCCGCTGAGTGCTTCGCGATGAGTCGGGATCTCGAAGGCAGCTTGGTCGCCGAGTGTCTGGCTTCGTCAGATCGCGATGCTGCAGCGGCAGTCGTGCAGCCGCAGGTCGTGCAGCCGCAGGAACAAGGCGCTGTCCAGTCGGAGCTTCACCGACTTCAGTTGGAGTCAGGACCCCAGCACGAATTCTCGGTGGGGGACCCAGCATAGGGCCCGACGCTGCTGTTGGTTCTGCGGGAGTGGTGGTATCCTTCGAGGGACGACTCTGTAGCAGCTGCTTGAGGTAGGCTGGTGCATCATGGTAAGTGCGTAGCTGTGAGTGATGAGCCCTGCGCTCAACACCGTCACCAGTCTTCACCAGGTAAGTGACACCATTTTCGGCCACGTCCGAGACAGTCAGTGGACCAATATAGCGGGCTTCGAACTTGTTTTCGAGGCGATGTCCAGGTAGCTGGGCTGTCTTCTTCACACGATCTCCGATTCGGAATGGTGTAAACTTCGGATGACCCGCTTTCCACACATCTTGCTGTCCATCAGAGGCGACTCGTGACTCTGCATCAACATTTCTCACATCCAGGAGGAAGGCTGCAGGTGACGTGTCGATTTCTGCGTGTTTGGTGTTGTTGTACGTTGTCATAGCCTTGGCGAGGTGCAGGTCCCAGTCACCGGCGGAAGTTGTCAGTAAGCGGAGCGATTGACCAATCGTCCTGTTGCAGCGCTCCACTGCACCGTTACCCTCGGGGTGGTAAGGTGTGCTGTACGCGTGCTGTGCCGGGAGTTGAGAGTGGCGGTCGTGCTGTAACGTTGTGTGGTGTCGGGAAGACGGCAATACAGTGAAGTTGTTTAACATTGAGTTATTTCTGGCGGCGCTCCGCTAACATTGGGGGCTCGTCCTAAGCGATTTTTGTAATATGTAATTCAGTGACTATCAGTGACTAAATCATAAGTGACTATTAGCACCACACGGTGCCGGCGCTGGCTGTCTCTGTTCTGCACCAGCCGTGCCTACAGCCATCAGTGCCGCCAGTTCCTGTCTGAACACGGACCGTGTCTGCCACTGTTCCTGTCTCAACACGGACCGTGTCTGACGCTGTTCCTGTCTCAACACGGACCACACCTGCCATCGGTGCCTGTCCCGAAACGGACCGTGCCTGCCGACGGTACCTGCCGACGGTACCTGCCGGCGGTACCTGCCGGCCGTACCTGCCGGCCGTACCTGCCGGCCGTACCTGCCGGCCGTACCTGCCGGCCGTACCTGCCGACGGTACCTGCCGGCGGTACCTGCCGGCCGTACCTGCCGGCCGTACGCCGACCGTACCTGCCGACCGTACCTGCACCGGCCTTGCCCGCCAAGCGCACCTGCACTGGCCGAACCTGCTGACCGTGCGCGCGCCGGCCGTACCCGTGCCGACTGAATCTGCCGACCGTACCTGGCGTGAGTGCTCAAATTTACTGCACCGGTGAGTACCTGCTGCCGACTTTGTGGTGCGAACTCTTGTACATCTAGACCACGTGCGAACTGATAAAACTTCCAGTTTAAAATATTGCACCAGGTACTCGCTATATTTGCTGTCTGTGGCTCTCGTGCGACCCAAGCAGCGACGGGATTAGACGTGATTAGCCCTGGATTTGTGTGTGCTGTACAAGTGTGGTTCATACGCTGCTCGTAATTGTGTGCTTGAACTTTGCTACATTTACTACGCGTTATGCCATAAATACGCAGCCGGGGCTAGGACTAAATCCAATTATCCAAACGTGGTACTATTCAAGCATTTTGGTGCCTATTTTGCTTAGTCCGTCAATCCTGTCGTCGGCCGGATCAGGTCTGGACCATCGTCGATTGGATCCCTTCTGCCCAGTCGTCGGCCGGATCCCGTCTGTCTCGTCGTCGGTCGGATCCCGTCTGTCCCGCCGTCAGCCGGATCCCTTCTACCCCGACGTCACCGGATCCCGTCTGCACCGTCGTCGGCCGGATCCCGTCTACACCGTCATCGGCCGGATCCCGTCTGCCCCGTCGTCGGCCGGATCCTGTCTACCCTGTCGTCGGCTGGATCCCGTCTGGACCGTCGTCGGCCGGGCCACCGCCTGCCCCGTCGTCGATTGGATCCTTTATGCCCAGTCGTCGGCCGGATCCCGTCTGTCTCGTCGGCCGGATCCCGTCTGTCCCGCCGTCAGCCGGATCCCGTCTGCACCGTCGTCGACCGGGCCACCGCCTGTCCCGTCGTTGATTGGATCCCGTCTGAACCGTCGTCGGCCGGGCCACCGCCTGCCCTGTCGTCGGCCGGATCCCGTCTGCTCCGTCGGCCGGATCCCGTCTACCCCGTCGTCGATTGGAAACCGACTGTCCGGTCGTCAGCCGGATCCTGTCTGCCTCGTCGGCCGGATCCCGTCTACCCCGACGTCACCGGATCCCGTCTGCACCGTCGTCGGCCGGATCCCGTCTGGACCGTCGTCGGCCGGGCCACCGCCTGCCCCGTCGTCGATTGGATCCCGTCTGCACTGTCGTCGGCCGGATCCCGTCTGCACCGTCATCGACCGGGCCACCGCCTGTCCCGTCGTCGATTGGATCCCGTCTGCACCGTCGTTGGCCGGATCCCGTCTACACCGTCATCGGCCGGATCCCGGACGAGCCCCCAATGTTAGCGGAGCGCCGCCAGAAATAACTCAATGTTAAACAACTTCACTGTATTGCCGTCTTCCCGACACCACACAACGTTACAGCACGACCGCCACTCTCAACTCCCGGCACCGAACAGAGCGCTCCCCAGCCGGCCGCGTCAGCGGTCAGCGGGCCGGCTGGTATGCCCCGCGGCGGCGACACGCGCAAGGGCGAGGCCAGGCTCCGGCGGAGGGGAGGGCGCTCGCAGGGGCGAGATCAGCCCCGGCACATGCGGCCGCAGCGACGCGGTGTATTAGTATGCGGTACAGGGGTACAAGTACGCATGGGTACGGGCGTACGGGTACAACATTTCTCAAGAGCATTCGGTGTCTATTTTCTGTTTGTTTGTAGCTAGCATAGTTCCCGAGATATTTTGGGGTTTCTTGAGTAACGTCCTATACTTTGCAAATTTGACCTTTGATGACTTCTGGTGACCTCAATATTGACTCGAGTAAAAAAATGCCAGTTGTAAATTCGAATGTCCTTGTCGAGTGCTTTCGATCACCTTTTTCGCGTCCTTCTAGCCCTTTTAGTTTTTGAGTTAGTGGGGGTCATTGCCTCATTTTGACTACCCCATACTATGTCATGAACGTGGATCTGCCTATTTCATTTTCATTGCGAATGCAAATCAGGTCTTTGGGATGACCTAATATTGACGCATTGTTGCACTGATTTGGCTGGTGCTTTGATTTGATAAGTGTTCTTGCAAGGTTTCATTTTTGTAAAAATACGTTGAGTGTGTATCACTGAAATCATGCTGTGTATTCCATGTCAGATTAGATAGAGACACACAACTCCAGCCATTTTGCAAGTGACATATACTGATGTTGGCAAATAGGGTTGACGCATATTTACATTGGGGGTTCCTTTAGGGATCCTTTCGAAGTCAGAAAGTATCCTGACCTTTTGACCTCCCAATCATTTCCCATTGATGTTAGCCGCCATGTCATGATGATTTTTGTCTTGTTTGAATCATTAGGGAAATAGTTGAGCAAGGGCCAATGGATACCTGTTCTGAAATTGAACAACTCATATAAGGTGTTTTCAAATTTCAAACAACCCAAACTTATGATATTTAGGTATTTTAATTGCCACACATGGTCCATGCTATACATTTGTATATGCTTCATACCAATGCCTTTTTAACAATTTCTTATCTCTTTTAGGAAATGTTGTAAATCATTGGTAGGGCCCAGCAAGGCATTGGTGGGACCCAAATAAACATTGGTAGGGCTTGGGCCCTACCAGACCTATAGAAAACGACGTCCCTGTAATCACCATAAAAAAGGTCACGTGACCGTGAAGAGAAAAATCCAAGATGGAGGCCAATTCCGCCCCAGGACACTTCTCCAGAACGGCCACCCCCATATCAATATACATAAATTGAATTAAGCTTACCTTTACATGAATGTAAGCCTGAAATTGTGAAATTGTGTGAAATTACTATGTAAACATATCGCTTTGATGCAAATCACCTTGGCATACGTGATAATTCTTGCGCTCTTTGCCATCTGAGCGTTGTTCGGACACACGCTAGCGGCCGCTAGTAGCGCTAGTAGCGCTTTCGCTCTCCATGGCAACCAGGCGTCAGCCAATGAAAAGCCAGAATGGGAATACGTCATGATAGGAACCGTGGACCCTGCGGAGAGGCTATTTCTGCTAGTGGAAAATCGCAGAAGCGGCGAAAGCGCTAGCGGATGTGTTTCAATAGTGGCGCATGAGACAAATCAAACTGAAATTAAAACAAACAGATGTGATGTGCCCCTGAAGCAGTCTGGAAGTGCTTCTGTGAGTTCTGTCTGTTTCCTGCTGCGTCTGTTTCCGTGACGTAATTGTGACGTCAGCTAGCGAAAAGCGCTAGTAGCGTGTGCCGAACAGCGCTCTGGATGACATTGTAGAAGGAGTTACTAAATTAAAGACGTTCTAAGACGGGCAAGTAATGCCATGTTTTTTTTCTTGCGTTTTTCATCAATTTTAGAGCTTTGAATTATCTGCAAGTCCTACACTGGATCACAAAAAGATTATTCAATTCAATTCTTACGGGACTCTCTATTACTACATACTGTACGTTCGGGTTTGGTGGTTTTTGTGTTTTGTTTCCTTGCGGCGTTTAGCGTTGAGCATTTGGTGGTGGCGTATTAATTTGTTGGCATGCAAATTCATAAAAAAATATCAAATTTTATGGGGAAAACTAGGTAACTGCTGCTGTCGTTGGAAAAAACAAGTTTATTTTATCATATATTGCTTATTGTAACCGGAAATATGCCATAAGTGAGGTGTTTTCATTTAAAAGAGATGACTGGCTCTGCCTCAGCCAGTACTGCAGAAAGTACGCGGTGGCATCACCGCGCACTATGAAATGTCCTTGCGTGCAGAAGAGGTAATTTCCATAAAAATGTGACTACCGTGTGACTTCTACCACCTTTATAAGTAAGTTTTACTATGTAACTCAATTATTCTGGGAAAACCCCGTATAATCCCTTTAACGGACATCGGATACCCGATCGATGGTGACATAGCCAACGGACGCGCATTCCTCAAGCCCTATTTAGCTGCCGTTGCGATAAAGGCCGATCTCATTTCCCGATCGGCTCATTTCATTGATGATCTCATTTCCCTTCGTGCCGTGCTCGGACCGTGGTGACGTCAGCCGGCAGCACGATCGGGCCACCGCCGGGCCGTATACCACGTGCCACCACGTGCCACCACGTGCCGACACGTGCCGTGACAGTGGAGCACGTGGCGATGCTGACCATACTGCTCAGATGGTGGTAAACAGACGGGGGTCGGGTCGGGTGATGAAGCGGGGGAGGGGAGGGTGACAACAGACGGGGGTCGGGTCGGGTTATGAAGCGGGGAGGGGAGGGGGGCAACAGACGGGGGTCGGGTCGGGTTATGAAGCGGGGGAGGGGAGGGGGGCAACAGACGGGGGTCGGGTCGGGTTATGAAGCGGGGGAGGGGAGGGGGACAACAGACGGGGTCAGGTCGGGTTATGAAGCGGGGGAGGGGAGGTGACAACAGACGGGGTCAGGTCGGGTTATGAAGCGGGGGAGGGGAGGGTGACAACAGACGGGGTCAGGTCGGGTTATGAAGCGGGGGAGGGGAGGGTGACAACAGACGGGGTCGGGTCGGGTTATGAAGCGGGGGAGGGGAGGGTGACAACAGACGGGGTCAGGTCGGGTTATGAAGCGGGGGAGGGGAGGGTGACAACAGACGGGGTCAGGTCGGGTTATGAAGCGGGGGAGGGGAGGGTGACAACAGACGGGGTCAGGTCGGGTTATGAAGCGGGGGAGGGGAGGGTGACAACAGACGGGGTCAGGTCGGGTTATGAAGCGGGGGAGGGGAGGGGGACAACAGACGGGGTCAGGTCGGGTTATGAAGCGGGGGAGGAGAGGGTGACAACAGACGGGGTCAGGTCGGGTTATGAAGCGGGGGAGGAGAGGGTGACAACAGACGGGGTCGGGTCGGGTTATGAAGCGGGGGAGGGGAGGGTGACAACAGACGGGGGTCAGGTCGGGTTATGAAGCGGGGGAGGGGAGGGGGACAACAGACGGGGTCAGGTCGGGTTATGAAGCGGGGAGGGGAGGGGGACAACAGACGGGGGTCGGGTCGGGTTATGAAGCGGGGGAGGGGAGGGGGACAACAGACGGGGGTCGGGTCGGGTTATGAAGCGGGGGAGGGGAGGGGGACAACAGACGGGGTCGGGTCGGGTTATGAAGCGGGGGAGGGGAGGGGGGCAACAGACGGGGGTCGGGTCGGGTTATGAAGCGGGGGAGGGGAGGGTGACAACAGACGGGGGTCGGGTCGGGTTATGAAGCGGGGGAGGGGAGGGGGGCAACAGACGGGGGTCAGGTCGGGTTATGAAGCGGGGGAGGGGAGGGGGACAACAGACGGGGTCAGGTCGGGTTATGAAGCGGGGGAGGAGAGGGTGACAACAGACGGGGTCGGGTCGGGTTATGAAGCGGGGGAGGGGAGGGGGGCAACAGACGGGGGTCGGGTCGGGTTATGAAGCGGGGGAGGGGAGGAGGGGGACAACAGACGGGGGTCGGGTCGGGTTATGAAGCGGGGGAGGAGAGGGGACAACAGACGGGGGTCGGGTCGGGTTATGAAGCGGGGGAGGGGAGGGTGACAACAGACGGGGGTCGGGTCGGGTTATGAAGCGGGGGAGGGGAGGGTGACAACAGACGGGGGTCGGGTCGGGTTATGAAGCGGGGGAGGGGAGGGGGCAACAGACGGGGGTCAGGTCGGGTTATGAAGCGGGGGAGGGGAGGGTGACAACAGACGGGGGTCGGGTCGGGTTATGAAGCGGGGGAGGGGAGGGGGGCAACAGACGGGGGTCAGGTCGGGTTATGAAGCGGGGGAGGGGAGGGTGACAACAGACGGGGGTCGGGTCGGGTTATGAAGCGGGGGAGGGGAGGGGGCAACAGACGGGGGTCGGGTCGGGTTATGAAGCGGGGGAGGGGAGGGTGACAACAGACGGGGTCAGGTCGGGTTATGAAGCGGGGGAGGGGAGGGTGACAACAGACGGGGTCAGGTCGGGTTATGAAGCGGGGGAGGGGAGGGTGACAACAGACGGGGGTCGGGTCAGGTTATGAAGCGGGGGAGGGGAGGGGGGCAACAGACGGGGGTCAGGTCGGGTTATGAAGCGGGGGAGGGGAGGGGGGCAACAGACGGGGGTCGGGCTATGAAGCGGGGGAGGGGAGGGTGACAACAGACGGGGTCAGGTCGGGTTATGAAGCGGGGGAGGGGAGGGTGACAACAGACGGGGGTCGGGTCGGGTTATGAAGCGGGGGAGGGGAGGGGGGCAACAGACGGGGGTCAGGTCGGGTTATGAAGCGGGGGAGGGGAGGGGGGCAACAGACGGGGGTCAGGTCGGGTTATGAAGCGGGGGAGGGGAGGGGGGCAACAGACGGGGGTCAGGTCGGGTTATGAAGCGGGGGAGGGGAGGGGGGCAACAGACGGGGGTCAGGTCGGGTTATGAAGCGGGGGAGGGGAGGGGGGCAACAGACGGGGGTCGGGTCGGGTTATGAAGCGGGGGAGGAGAGGGGGACAACAGACGGGGTCAGGTCGGGTTATGAAGCGGGGGAGGAGAGGGTGACAACAGACGGGGTCAGGTCGGGTTATGAAGCGGGGGAGGGGAGGGGGACAACAGACGGGGGTCGGGTCGGGTTATGAAGCGGGGGAGGGGAGGGGGGCAACAGACGGGGGTCGGGTCGGGTTATGAAGCGGGGGAGGAGAGGGTGACAACAGACGGGGGTCGGGTCGGGTTATGAAGCGGGGGAGGGGAGGGGGACAACAGACGGGGGTCGGGTCGGGTTATGAAGCGGGGGAGGGGAGGGTGACAACAGACGGGGGTCAGGTCGGGTTATGAAGCGGGGGAGGAGAGGGGGCAACAGACGGGGGTCGGGTCGGGTTATGAAGCGGGGGAGGAGAGGGTGACAACAGACGGGGTCAGGTCGGGTTATGAAGCGGGGGAGGGGAGGGTGACAACAGACGGGGTCAGGTCGGGTTATGAAGCGGGGGAGGGGAGGGGGCAACAGACGGGGGTCGGGTCGGGTTATGAAGCGGGGGAGGGGAGGGGGGCAACAGACGGGGGTCAGGTCGGGTTATGAAGCGGGGGAGGGGAGGGGGACAACAGACGGGGTCAGGTCGGGTTATGAAGCGGGGGAGGAGAGGGTGACAACAGACGGGGGTCGGGTCGGGTTATGAAGCGGGGGAGGGGAGGGGGACAACAGACGGGGGTCGGGTCGGGTTATGAAGCGGGGGAGGGGAGGGGGACAACAGACGGGGGTCGGGTCGGGTTATGAAGCGGGGGAGGGGAGGGTGACAACAGACGGGGTCAGGTCGGGTTATGAAGCGGGGGAGGGGAGGGGGGCAACAGACGGGGGTCGGGTCGGGTTATGAAGCGGGGGAGGGGAGGGGGACAACAGACGGGGGTCGGGTCGGGTTATGAAGCGGGGGAGGGGAGGGGGACAACAGACGGGGGTCGGGTTGGGTTATGAAGCGGGGGAGGGGAGGGTGACAACAGACGGGGTCAGGTCGGGTTATGAAGCGGGGGAGGGGAGGGGGACAACAGACGGGGGTCGGGTCGGGTTATGAAGCGGGGGAGGAGAGGGGGACAACAGACGGGGGTCGGGTCGGGTTATGAAGCGGGGGAGGGGAGGGGGGCAACAGACGGGGGTCAGGTCGGGTTATGAAGCGGGGGAGGGGAGGGGGGCAACAGACGGGGGTCGGGTCGGGCTATGAAGCGGGGGAGGGGAGGGTGACAACAGACGGGGTCAGGTCGGGTTATGAAGCGGGGGAGGGGAGGGGGACAACAGACGGGGGTCGGGTCGGGTTATGAAGCGGGGGAGGGGAGGGGGACAACAGACGGGGTCAGGTCGGGTTATGAAGCGGGGGAGGGGGTCAACAGACGGGGTCAGGTCGGGTTATGAAGCGGGGGAGGGGAGGGGGACAACAGACGGGGTCAGGTCGGGTTATGAAGCGGGGGAGGGGAGGGGGACAACAGACGGGGTCAGGTCGGGTTATGAAGCGGGGGAGGGGAGGGTGACAACAGACGGGGTCGGGTCGGGCTATGAAGCGGGGGAGGGGAGGGGGACAACAGACGGGGTCAGGTCGGGTTATGAAGCGGGGGAGGGGAGGGGGACAACAGACGGGGTCAGGTCGGGTTATGAAGCGGGGGAGGGGAGGGTGACAACAGACGGGGTCAGGTCGGGTTATGAAGCGGGGGAGGGGAGGGTGACAACAGACGGGGTCGGGTCGGGCTATGAAGCGGGGGAGGGGAGGGGGACAACAGACGGGGTCAGGTCGGGTTATGAAGCGGGGGAGGGGAGGGGGACAACAGACGGGGTCAGGTCGGGTTATGAAGCGGGGGAGGGGAGGGTGACAACAGACGGGGTCAGGTCGGGTTATGAAGCGGGGGAGGGGAGGGGGACAACAGACGGGGTCAGGTCGGGTTATGAAGCGGGGGAGGGGAGGGTGACAACAGACGGGGTCGGGTCGGGCTATGAAGCGGGGGAGGGGAGGGGGACAACAGACGGGGTCAGGTCGGGTTATGAAGCGGGGGAGGGGAGGGGGACAACAGACGGGGTCAGGTCGGGTTATGAAGCGGGGGAGGGGAGGGTGACAACAGACGGGGTCAGGTCGGGTTATGAAGCGGGGGAGGGGAGGGTGACAACAGACGGGGTCGGGTCGGGCTATGAAGCGGGGGAGGGGAGGGGGACAACAGACGGGGTCAGGTCGGGTTATGAAGCGGGGGAGGGGAGGGGGACAACAGACGGGGTCAGGTCGGGTTATGAAGCGGGGGAGGGGAGGGTGACAACAGACGGGGTCAGGTCGGGTTATGAAGCGGGGGAGGGGAGGGGGACAACAGACGGGGTCAGGTCGGGTTATGAAGCGGGAGAGGGGAGGGTGACAACAGACGGGGTCGGGTCGGGCTATGAAGCGGGGGAGGGGAGGGGGACAACAGACGGGGTCAGGTCGGGTTATGAAGCGGGGGAGGGGAGGGGGACAACAGACGGGGTCAGGTCGGGTTATGAAGCGGGGGAGGGGAGGGTGACAACAGACGGGGTCAGGTCGGGTTATGAAGCGGGGGAGGGGAGGGTGACAACAGACGGGGTCGGGTCGGGCTATGAAGCGGGGGAGGGGAGGGGGACAACAGACGGGGTCAGGTCGGGTTATGAAGCGGGGGAGGGGAGGGGGACAACAGACGGGGTCAGGTCGGGTTATGAAGCGGGGGAGGGGAGGGTGACAACAGACGGGGTCAGGTCGGGTTATGCAGCGGGGGAGGGGAGGGTGACAACAGACGGGGTCAGGTCGGGTTATGAAGCGGGGGAGGGGAGGGGGACAACAGACGGGGGTCGGGTCGGGTTATGAAGCGGGGGAGGGGAGGGGGACAACAGACGGGGTCAGGTCGGGTTATGAAGCGGGGGAGGGGAGGGTGACAACAGACGGGGTCAGGTCGGGTTATGAAGCGGGGGAGGGGAGGGGGGCAACAGACGGGGGTCGGGTCGGGTTATGAAGCGGGGGAGGGGAGGGGGGCAACAGACGGGGTCGGGTCGGGTTATGAAGCGGGGGAGGGGAGGGTGGCAACAGACGGGGTCAGGTCGGGTTATGAAGCGGGGGAGGGGAGGGGGACAACAGACGGGGGTCGGGTCGGGTTATGAAGCGGGGGAGGGGAGGGGGACAACAGACGGGGGTCAGGTCGGGTTATGAAGCGGGGGAGGGGAGGGGGGCAACAGACGGGGGTCGGGTCGGGTTATGAAGCGGGGAGGGGAGGGGGGCAACAGACGGGGTCAGGTCGGGTTATGAAGCGGGGGAGGGGAGGGGGGCAACAGACGGGGGTCGGGTCGGGTTATGAAGCGGGGGAGGGGAGGGGGGCAACAGACGGGGTCAGGTCGGGTTATGAAGCGGGGGAGGGGAGGGTGACAACAGACGAGGGTCGGGTCGGGTTATGAAGCGGGGGAGGGGAGGGGGACAACAGACGGGGGTCGGGTCGGGTTATGAAGCGGGGGAGGGGAGGGGGACAACAGACGGGGGTCGGGTCGGGTTATGAAGCGGGGGAGGGGAGGGGGACAACAGACGGGGGTCGGGTCGGGTTATGAAGCGGGGGAGGGGAGGGTGACAACAGACGGGGTCAGGTCGGGTTATGAAGCGGGGGAGGGGAGGGGGGCAACAGACGGGGGTCAGGTCGGGTTATGAAGCGGGGGAGGGGAGGGGGACAACAGACGGGGTCGGGTCGGGTTATGAAGCGGGGGAGGAGAGGGGGACAACAGACGGGGGTCAGGTCGGGTTATGAAGCGGGGGAGGGGAGGGTGACAACAGACGGGGGTCGGGTCGGGTTATGAAGCGGGGGAGGGGAGGGGGACAACAGACGGGGTCAGGTCGGGTTATGAAGCGGGGGAGGGGAGGGGGGCAACAGACGGGGGTCGGGCTATGAAGCGGGGGAGGGGAGGGTGGCAACAGACGGGGGTCGGGTCGGGTTATGAAGCGGGGGAGGGGAGGGGGACAACAGACGGGGTCAGGTCGGGTTATGAAGCGGGGGAGGGGAGGGGGGCAACAGACGGGGGTCGGGCTATGAAGCGGGGGAGGGGAGGGTGGCAACAGACGGGGGTCGGGTCGGGTTATGAAGCGGGGGAGGGGAGGGGGGCAACAGACGGGGGTCGGGTCGGGTTATGAAGCGGGGGAGGGGAGGGGGACAACAGACGGGGGTCGGGTCGGGTTATGAAGCGGGGGAGGGGAGGGGGACAACAGACGGGGTCAGGTCGGGTTATGAAGCAGGGGAGGGGAGGGGGACAACAGACGGGGTCAGGTCGGGTTATGAAGCGGGGGAGGGGAGGGGGACAACAGACGGGGTCAGGTCGGGTTATGAAGCGGGGGAGGGGAGGGGGACAACAGACGGGGGTCGGGTCGGGTTATGAAGCGGGGGAGGGGAGGGGGACAACAGACGGGGTCAGGTCGGGTTATGAAGCGGGGGAGGGGAGGGGGACAACAGACGGGGTCAGGTCGGGTTATGAAGCGGGGGAGGGGAGGGGGACAACAGACGGGGTCAGGTCGGGTTATGAAGCGGGGGAGGGGAGGGGGACAACAGACGGGGGTCGGGTCGGGTTATGAAGCGGGGGAGGGGAGGGGGACAACAGACGGGGTCAGGTCGGGTTATGAAGCGGGGGAGGGGAGGGGGGCAACAGACGGGGCTCAGGTCGGGTTATGAAGCGGGGGAGGGGAGGGGGACAACAGACGGGGTCAGGTCGGGTTATGAAGCGGGGGAGGGGAGGGGGACAACAGACGGGGGTCGGGTCGGGTTATGAAGCGGGGGAGGGGAGGGGGACAACAGACGGGGGTCGGGTCGGGTTATGAAGCGGGGGAGGGGAGGGGGGCAACAGACGGGGGTCAGGTCGGGTTATGAAGCGGGGGAGGGGAGGGGGACAACAGACGGGGTCAGGTCGGGTTATGAAGCGGGGGAGGGGAGGGGGACAACAGACGGGGGTCGGGTCGGGTTATGAAGCGGGGGAGGGGAGGGGGACAACAGACGGGGTCAGGTCGGGTTATGAAGCGGGGGAGGGGAGGGGGACAACAGACGGGGGTCGGGTCGGGTTATGAAGCGGGGGAGGGGAGGGGGACAACAGACGGGGTCAGGTCGGGTTATGAAGCGGGGGAGGGGAGGGGGACAACAGACGGGGGTCGGGTCGGGTTATGAAGCGGGGGAGGGGAGGGGGACAACAGACGGGGTCAGGTCGGGTTATGAAGCGGGGGAGGGGAGGGGGACAACAGACGGGGGTCGGGTCGTGTTATGAAGCGGGGGAGGGGAGGGGGACAACAGACGGGGTCAGGTCGGGTTATGAAGCGGGGGAGGGGAGGGGGACAACAGACGGGGGTCGGGTCGGGTTATGAAGCGGGGGAGGGGAGGGGGGCAACAGACGGGGGTCAGGTCGGGTTATGAAGCGGGGGAGGGGAGGGGGACAACAGACGGGGTCAGGTCGGGTTATGAAGCGGGGGAGGGGAGGGGGACAACAGACGGGGTCAGGTCGGGTTATGAAGCGGGGGAGGGGAGGGGGACAACAGACGGGGTCAGGTCGGGTTATGAAGCGGGGGAGGGGAGGGGGACAACAGACGGGGGTCGGGCTATGAAGCGGGGGAGGGGAGAGGGACAACAGACGGGGTCAGGTCGGGCTATGAAGCGGGGGAGGGGAGAGGGACAACAGACGGGGTCAGGTCGGGTTATGAAGCGGGGGAGGGGAGGGGGGCAACAGACGGGGGTCGGGTCGGGTTATGAAGCGGGGGAGGAGAGGGTGACAACAGACGGGGTCAGGTCGGGTTATGAAGCGGGGGAGGGGAGGGGGGCAACAGACGGGGGTCGGGTCGGGTTATGAAGCGGGGGAGGGGAGGGTGACAACAGACGGGGGTCGGGCTATGAAGCGGGGGAGGGGAGGAGGACAACAGACGGGGTCAGGTCGGGTTATGAAGCGGGGGAGGGGAGGGGGGCAACAGACGGGGGTCGGGTCGGGTTATGAAGCGGGGGAGGAGAGGGTGACAACAGACGGGGGTCGGGCTATGAAGCGGGGGAGGGGAGGGGGACAACAGACGGGGTCAGGTCGGGTTATGAAGCGGGGGAGGGGAGGGGGGCAACAGACGGGGGTCGGGCTATGAAGCGGGGGAGGGGAGGGGGACAACAGACGGGGTCAGGTCGGGTTATGAAGCGGGGGAGGGGAGGGGGGCAACAGACGGGGGTCGGGCTATGAAGCGGGGGAGGGGAGGGGGACAACAGACGGGGTCAGGTCGGGTTATGAAGCGGGGGAGGGGAGGGGGGCAACAGACGGGGGTCGGGTCGGGCTATGAAGCGGGGGAGGGGAGGGGGGCAACAGCCGGGGGTCGGGTCGGGTTATGAAGCGGGGGAGGGGAGGGTGACAACAGACGGGGTCAGGTCGGGTTATGAAGCGGGGGAGGGGAGGGGGGCAACAGACGGGGGTCGGGTCGGGTTATGAAGCGGGGGAGGGGAGGGGGGCAACAGACGGGGGTCGGGTCGGGTTATGAAGCGGGGGAGGGGAGGGTGACAACAGACGGGGGTCGGGTCGGGTTATGAAGCGGGGGAGGGGAGGGTGACAACAGACGGGGGTCGGGTCGGGTTATGAAGCGGGGGAGGGGAGGGGGGCAACAGACGGGGGTCGGGTCGGGTTATGAAGCGGGGGAGGGGAGGGTGACAACAGACGGGGTCAGGTCGGGTTATGAAGCGGGGGAGGGGAGGGGGGCAACAGACGGGGGTCGGGTCGGGTTATGAAGCGGGGGAGGGGAGGGGGGCAACAGACGGGGGTCGGGTCGGGTTATGAAGCGGGGAAGGGGAGGGGGACAACAGACGGGGGTCGGGTCGGGTTATGAAGCGGGGGAGGAGAGGGTGACAACAGACGGGGGTCGGGTCGGGTTATGAAGCGGGGGAGGGGAGGGTGACAACAGACGGGGTCAGGTCGGGTTATGAAGCGGGGGAGGGGAGGGGGACAACAGACGGGGGTCGGGCTATGAAGCGGGGGAGGGGAGGGGGGCAACAGACGGGGGTCGGGTCGGGTTATGAAGCGGGGGAGGGGAGGGGGCAACAGACGGGGGTCAGGTCGGGTGATGAAGCGGGGGAGGAGAGGGTGACAACAGACGGGGTCAGGTCGGGTTATGAAGCGGGGGAGGGGAGGGTGACAACAGACGGGGTCAGGTCGGGTTATGAAGCGGGGGAGGGGAGGGTGACAACAGACGGGGTCAGGTCGGGTTATGAAGCGGGGGAGGGGAGGGGGGCAACAGACGGGGGTCAGGTCGGGTTATGAAGCGGGGGAGGAGAGGGGGACAACAGACGGGGGTCGGGTCGGGTTATGAAGCGGGGGAGGAGAGGGGGGCAACAGACGGGGGTCGGGTCGGGTTATGAAGCGGGGGAGGGGAGGGGGGCAACAGACGGGGGTCGGGTCGGGTTATGAAGCGGGGGAGGGGAGGGGGGCAACAGACGGGGTCAGGTCGGGTTATGAAGCGGGGGAGGGGAGGGTGACAACAGACGGGGGTCGGGTCGGGTTATGAAGCGGGGGAGGGGAGGGGGCAACAGACGGGGGTCAGGTCGGGTTATGAAGCGGGGGAGGGGAGGGTGACAACAGACGGGGGTCGGGTCGGGTTATGAAGCGGGGGAGGGGAGGGTGACAACAGACGGGGTCAGGTCGGGTTATGAAGCGGGGGAGGGGAGGGGGGCAACAGACGGGGGTCAGGTCGGGTTATGAAGCGGGGGAGGGGAGGGGGACAACAGACGGGGGTCGGGTCGGGTTATGAAGCGGGGGAGGGGAGGGTGACAACAGACGGGGTCAGGTCGGGTTATGAAGCGGGGGAGGGGAGGGGGACAACAGACGGGGTCAGGTCGGGTTATGAAGCGGGGGAGGAGAGGGTGACAACAGACGGGGGTCGGGTCGGGTTATGAAGCGGGGGAGGGGAGGGTGACAACAGACGGGGGTCGGGTCGGGTTATGAAGCGGGGGAGGAGAGTGTGGCAACAGACGGGGTCAGGTCGGGTTATGAAGCGGGGGAGGGGAGGGTGACAACAGACGGGGGTCGGGTCGGGTTATGAAGCGGGGGAGGGGAGGGGGGCAACAGACGGGGTCAGGTCGGGTTATGAAGCGGGGGAGGGGAGGGTGACAACAGACGGGGGTCGGGTCGGGTTATGAAGCGGGGGAGGGGAGGGTGACAACAGACGGGGGTCGGGTCGGGTTATGAAGCGGGGGAGGAGAGGGTGGCAACAGACGGGGTCAGGTCGGGTTATGAAGCGGGGGAGGGGAGGGGGACAACAGACGGGGGTCGGGTCGGGTTATGAAGCGGGGGAGGGGAGGGTGACAACAGACGGGGTCAGGTCGGGTTATGAAGCGGGGGAGGGGAGGGGGACAACAGACGGGGTCAGGTCGGGTTATGAAGCGGGGGAGGGGAGGGGGACAACAGACGGGGGTCGGGTCGGGTTATGAAGCGGGGGAGGGGAGGGGGACAACAGACGGGGGTCGGGTCGGGTTATGAAGCGGGGGAGGGGAGGGTGACAACAGACGGGGTCAGGTCGGGTTATGAAGCGGGGGAGGGGAGGGTGACAACAGACGGGGGTCAGGTCGGGTTATGAAGCGGGGGAGGGGAGGGTGACAACAGACGGGGTCAGGTCGGGTTATGAAGCGGGGGAGGGGAGGGGGACAACAGACGGGGGTCGGGCTATGAAGCGGGGGAGGGGAGGGGGGCAACAGACGGGGGTCGGGTCGGGTTATGAAGCGGGGGAGGGGAGGGGGGCAACAGACGGGGGTCAGGTCGGGTGATGAAGCGGGGGAGGAGAGGGTGACAACAGACGGGGGTCGGGTCGGGTTATGAAGCGGGGGAGGGGAGGGGGGCAACAGACGGGGGTCAGGTCGGGTGATGAAGCGGGGGAGGAGAGGGTGACAACAGACGGGGGTCGGGTCGGGTTATGAAGCGGGGGAGGGGAGGGGGACAACAGACGGGGGTCGGGCTATGAAGCGGGGGAGGGGAGGGGGGCAACAGACGGGGTCAGGTCGGGTTATGAAGCGGGGGAGGGGAGGGGGGCAACAGACGGGGTCAGGTCGGGTTATGAAGCGGGGGAGGGGAGGGGGGCAACAGACGGGGGTCAGGTCGGGTTATGAAGCGGGGGAGGGGAGGGGGACAACAGACGGGGGTCGGGCTATGAAGCGGGGGAGGGGAGGGGGGCAACAGACGGGGTCAGGTCGGGTTATGAAGCGGGGGAGGGGAGGGGGGCAACAGACGGGGTCAGGTCGGGTTATGAAGCGGGGGAGGGGAGGGGGGCAACAGACGGGGGTCAGGTCGGGTTATGAAGCGGGGGAGGGGAGGGGGACAACAGACGGGGGTCGGGCTATGAAGCGGGGGAGGGGAGGGGGGCAACAGACGGGGTCAGGTCGGGTTATGAAGCGGGGGAGGGGAGGGGGACAACAGACGGGGGTCGGGTCGGGTTATGAAGCGGGGGAGGGGAGGGGGCAACAGACGGGGGTCAGGTCGGGTTATGAAGCGGGGGAGGGGAGGGGGACAACAGACGGGGGTCAGGTCGGGTTATGAAGCGGGGGAGGGGAGGGTGACAACAGACGGGGTCAGGTCGGGTTATGAAGCGGGGGAGGGGAGGGTGACAACAGACGGGGTCAGGTCGGGTTATGAAGCGGGGGAGGAGAGGGGGACAACAGACGGGGGTCGGGTCGGGTTATGAAGCGGGGGAGGAGAGGGGGGCAACAGACGGGGGTCAGGTCGGGTTATGAAGCGGGGGAGGGGAGGGTGACAACAGACGGGGTCAGGTCGGGTTATGAAGCGGGGGAGGGGAGGGTGACAACAGACGGGGGTCAGGTCGGGTTATGAAGCGGGGGAGGGGAGGGGGGCAACAGACGGGGTCAGGTCGGGTTATGAAGCGGGGGAGGGGAGGGGACAACAGACGGGGGTCGGGTCGGGTTATGAAGCGGGGGAGGGGAGGGGGACAACAGACGGGGTCGGGTCGGGTTATGAAGCGGGGGAGGGGAGGGGGGCTACAGACGGGGTCAGGTCGGGTTATGAAGCGGGGGAGGGGAGGGTGACAACAGACGGGGGTCGGGTTATGAAGCGGGGGAGGGGAGGGTGGCAACAGACGGGGGTCGGGCTATGAAGCGGGGGAGGGGAGGGGGCAACAGACGGGGGTCGGGTCGGGTTATGAAGCGGGGGAGGGGAGGGGGACAACAGACGGGGGTCGGGTCGGGTTATGAAGCGGGGGAGGGGAGGGGGACAACAGACGGGGGTCGGGCTATGAAGCGGGGGAGGGGAGGGGGGCAACAGACGGGGGTCGGGTCGGGTTATGAAGCGGGGGAGGGGAGGGGGACAACAGACGGGGGTCGGGTCGGGTTATGAAGCGGGGGAGGGGAGGGGGACAACAGACGGGGGTCGGGCTATGAAGCGGGGGAGGGGAGGGGGGCAACAGACGGGGGTCGGGTCGGGTTATGAAGCGGGGGAGGGGAGGGGGACAACAGACGGGGGTCAGGTCGGGTTATGAAGCGGGGGAGGGGAGGGGGACAACAGACGGGGGTCGGGTCGGGTTATGAAGCGGGGGAGGGGAGGGGGACAACAGACGGGGGTCGGGTCGGGTTATGAAGCGGGGGAGGGGAGGGGGACAACAGACGGGGGTCGGGCTATGAAGCGGGGGAGGGGAGGGGGGCAACAGACGGGGGTCGGGTCGGGTTATGAAGCGGGGGAGGGGAGGGGGACAACAGACGGGGGTCAGGTCGGGTTATGAAGCGGGGGAGGGGAGGGGGACAACAGACGGGGGTCGGGTCGGGTTATGAAGCGGGGGAGGGGAGGGGGACAACAGACGGGGGTCGGGTCGGGTTATGAAGCGGGGGAGGGGAGGGGGACAACAGACGGGGGTCGGGCTATGAAGCGGGGGAGGGGAGGGGGGCAACAGACGGGGGTCGGGTCGGGTTATGAAGCGGGGGAGGGGAGGGGGACAACAGACGGGGGTCAGGTCGGGTTATGAAGCGGGGGAGGGGAGGGGGACAACAGACGGGGGTCGGGTCGGGTTATGAAGCGGGGGAGGGGAGGGGGACAACAGACGGGGGTCGGGTCGGGTTATGAAGCGGGGGAGGGGAGGGGGACAACAGACGGGGGTCGGGTCGGGTTATGAAGCGGGGGAGGGGAGGGGGACAACAGACGGGGGTCGGGTCGGGTTATGAAGCGGGGGAGGGGAGGGGGACAACAGACGGGGGTCGGGTCGGGTTATGAAGCGGGGGAGGGGAGGGGGACAACAGACGGGGGTCGGGTCGGGTTATGAAGCGGGGGAGGGGAGGGGGACAACAGACGGGGGTCGGGTCGGGTTATGAAGCGGGGGAGGGGAGGGGGACAACAGACGGGGGTCGGGTCGGGTTATGAAGCGGGGGAGGGGAGGGGGACAACAGACGGGGGTCGGGTCGGGTTATGAAGCGGGGGAGGGGAGGGGGACAACAGACGGGGGTCGGGCTATGAAGCGGGGGAGGGGAGGGGGGCAACAGACGGGGGTCGGGTCGGGTTATGAAGCGGGGGAGGGGAGGGGGGCAACAGACGGGGGTCAGGTCGGGTTATGAAGCGGGGGAGGGGAGGGTGACAACAGACGGGGGTCGGGTCGGGTTATGAAGCGGGGGAGGGGAGGGGGGCAACAGACGGGGTCAGGTCGGGTTATGAAGCGGGGGAGGGGAGGGTGACAACAGACGGGGGTCGGGTCGGGTTATGAAGCGGGGGAGGGGAGGGGGACAACAGACGGGGGTCGGGTCGGGTTATGAAGCGGGGGAGGGGAGGGTGACAACAGACGGGGGTCAGGTCGGGTTATGAAGCGGGGGAGGGGAGGGGGACAACAGACGGGGGTCGGGTCGGGTTATGAAGCGGGGGAGGGGAGGGGGACAACAGACGGGGGTCGGGTCGGGTTATGAAGCGGGGGAGGGGAGGGGGGCAACAGACGGGGTCAGGTCGGGTTATGAAGCGGGGGAGGGGAGGGGGACAACAGACGGGGGTCGGGTCGGGTTATGAAGCGGGGGAGGGGGACAACAGACGGGGGTCGGGCTATGAAGCGGGGGAGGGGAGGGGGACAACAGACGGGGGTCGGGTCGGGTTATGAAGCGGGGGAGGGGAGGGGGACAACAGACGGGGGTCGGGTCGGGTTATGAAGCGGGGGAGGGGAGGGTGACAACAGACGGGGTCGGGTCGGGTTATGAAGCGGGGGAGGGGAGGGGGACAACAGACGGGGGTCGGGCTATGAAGCGGGGGAGGGGAGGGTGACAACAGACGGGGGTCGGGTCGGGTTATGAAGCGGGGGAGGGGAGGGTGACAACAGACGGGGGTCGGGTCGGGTTATGAAGCGGGGGAGGGGAGGGGGACAACAGACGGGGGTCGGGTCGGGTTATGAAGCGGGGGAGGGGAGGGGGACAACAGACGGGGGTCGGGTCGGGTTATGAAGCGGGGGAGGGGAGGGTGACAACAGACGGGGTCGGGTCGGGTTATGAAGCGGGGGAGGGGAGGGGGACAACAGACGGGGGTCGGGCTATGAAGCGGGGGAGGGGAGGGTGACAACAGACGGGGGTCGGGTCGGGTTATGAAGCGGGGGAGGGGAGGGTGACAACAGACTGGGGTCGGGTCGGGTTATGAAGCGGGGGAGGGGAGGGGGACAACAGACGGGGGTCGGGTCGGGTTATGAAGCGGGGGAGGGGAGGGTGACAACAGACGGGGTCAGGTCGGGTTATGAAGCGGGGGAGGGGAGGGGGACAACAGACGGGGGTCGGGTCGGGTTATGAAGCGGGGGAGGGGAGGGTGACAACAGACGGGGGTCGGGTCGGGTTATGAAGCGGGGGAGGGGAGGGTGACAACAGACGGGGGTCGGGTCGGGTTATGAAGCGGGGGAGGGGAGGGTGACAACAGACGGGGTCAGGTCGGGTTATGAAGCGGGGGAGGGGAGGGGGACAACAGACGGGGGTCGGGTCGGGTTATGAAGCGGGGGAGGGGAGGGTGACAACAGACGGGGTCAGGTCGGGTTATGAAGCGGGGGAGGGGAGGGTGACAACAGACGGGGGTCGGGTCGGGTTATGAAGCGGGGGAGGGGAGGGTGACAACAGACGGGGGTCGGGTCGGGTTATGAAGCGGGGGAGGGGAGGGTGACAACAGACGGGGGTCGGGTCGGGTTATGAAGCGGGGGAGGGGAGGGTGACAACAGACGGGGGTCGGGTCGGGTTATGAAGCGGGGGAGGGGAGGGTGACAACAGACGGGGGTCGGGCTATGAAGCGGGGGAGGGGAGGGTGACAACAGACGGGGGTCGGGTCGGGTTATGAAGCGGGGGAGGGGAGGGTGACAACAGACGGGGTCGGGTCGGGTTATGAAGCGGGGGAGGGGAGGGGGACAACAGACGGGGGTCGGGCTATGAAGCGGGGGAGGGGAGGGTGACAACAGACGGGGTCAGGTCGGGTTATGAAGCGGGGGAGGGGAGGGGGGCAACAGACGGGGGTCAGGTCGGGTTATGAAGCGGGGGAGGGGAGGGGGACAACAGACGGGGGTCGGGTCGGGTTATGAAGCGGGGGAGGGGAGGGTGACAACAGACGGGGTCAGGTCGGGTTATGAAGCGGGGGAGGGGAGGGGGACAACAGACGGGGTCAGGTCGGGTTATGAAGCGGGGGAGGAGAGGGTGACAACAGACGGGGGTCGGGTCGGGTTATGAAGCGGGGGAGGGGAGGGTGACAACAGACGGGGGTCGGGTCGGGTTATGAAGCGGGGGAGGAGAGTGTGGCAACAGACGGGGTCAGGTCGGGTTATGAAGCGGGGGAGGGGAGGGTGACAACAGACGGGGGTCGGGTCGGGTTATGAAGCGGGGGAGGGGAGGGGGGGCAACAGACGGGGTCAGGTCGGGTTATGAAGCGGGGGAGGGGAGGGTGACAACAGACGGGGGTCGGGTCGGGTTATGAAGCGGGGGAGGGGAGGGTGACAACAGACGGGGGTCGGGTCGGGTTATGAAGCGGGGGAGGAGAGGGTGGCAACAGACGGGGTCAGGTCGGGTTATGAAGCGGGGGAGGGGAGGGGGACAACAGACGGGGGTCGGGTCGGGTTATGAAGCGGGGGAGGGGAGGGTGACAACAGACGGGGTCAGGTCGGGTTATGAAGCGGGGGAGGGGAGGGGGACAACAGACGGGGTCAGGTCGGGTTATGAAGCGGGGGAGGGGAGGGGGACAACAGACGGGGGTCGGGTCGGGTTATGAAGCGGGGGAGGGGAGGGGGACAACAGACGGGGGTCGGGTCGGGTTATGAAGCGGGGGAGGGGAGGGTGACAACAGACGGGGTCAGGTCGGGTTATGAAGCGGGGGAGGGGAGGGTGACAACAGACGGGGGTCAGGTCGGGTTATGAAGCGGGGGAGGGGAGGGTGACAACAGACGGGGTCAGGTCGGGTTATGAAGCGGGGGAGGGGAGGGGGACAACAGACGGGGGTCGGGCTATGAAGCGGGGGAGGGGAGGGGGGCAACAGACGGGGGTCGGGTCGGGTTATGAAGCGGGGGAGGGGAGGGGGGCAACAGACGGGGGTCAGGTCGGGTGATGAAGCGGGGGAGGAGAGGGTGACAACAGACGGGGGTCGGGTCGGGTTATGAAGCGGGGGAGGGGAGGGGGGCAACAGACGGGGGTCAGGTCGGGTGATGAAGCGGGGGAGGAGAGGGTGACAACAGACGGGGGTCGGGTCGGGTTATGAAGCGGGGGAGGGGAGGGGGACAACAGACGGGGGTCGGGCTATGAAGCGGGGGAGGGGAGGGGGGCAACAGACGGGGTCAGGTCGGGTTATGAAGCGGGGGAGGGGAGGGGGGCAACAGACGGGGTCAGGTCGGGTTATGAAGCGGGGGAGGGGAGGGGGGCAACAGACGGGGGTCAGGTCGGGTTATGAAGCGGGGGAGGGGAGGGGGACAACAGACGGGGGTCGGGCTATGAAGCGGGGGAGGGGAGGGGGGCAACAGACGGGGTCAGGTCGGGTTATGAAGCGGGGGAGGGGAGGGGGGCAACAGACGGGGTCAGGTCGGGTTATGAAGCGGGGGAGGGGAGGGGGGCAACAGACGGGGGTCAGGTCGGGTTATGAAGCGGGGGAGGGGAGGGGGACAACAGACGGGGGTCGGGCTATGAAGCGGGGGAGGGGAGGGGGGCAACAGACGGGGTCAGGTCGGGTTATGAAGCGGGGGAGGGGAGGGGGACAACAGACGGGGGTCGGGTCGGGTTATGAAGCGGGGGAGGGGAGGGGGCAACAGACGGGGGTCAGGTCGGGTTATGAAGCGGGGGAGGGGAGGGGGACAACAGACGGGGGTCAGGTCGGGTTATGAAGCGGGGGAGGGGAGGGTGACAACAGACGGGGTCAGGTCGGGTTATGAAGCGGGGGAGGGGAGGGTGACAACAGACGGGGTCAGGTCGGGTTATGAAGCGGGGGAGGAGAGGGGGACAACAGACGGGGGTCGGGTCGGGTTATGAAGCGGGGGAGGAGAGGGGGGCAACAGACGGGGGTCAGGTCGGGTTATGAAGCGGGGGAGGGGAGGGTGACAACAGACGGGGTCAGGTCGGGTTATGAAGCGGGGGAGGGGAGGGTGACAACAGACGGGGGTCAGGTCGGGTTATGAAGCGGGGGAGGGGAGGGGGGCAACAGACGGGGTCAGGTCGGGTTATGAAGCGGGGGAGGGGAGGGGACAACAGACGGGGGTCGGGTCGGGTTATGAAGCGGGGGAGGGGAGGGGGACAACAGACGGGGTCGGGTCGGGTTATGAAGCGGGGGAGGGGAGGGGGGCTACAGACGGGGTCAGGTCGGGTTATGAAGCGGGGGAGGGGAGGGTGACAACAGACGGGGGTCGGGTTATGAAGCGGGGGAGGGGAGGGTGGCAACAGACGGGGGTCGGGCTATGAAGCGGGGGAGGGGAGGGGGCAACAGACGGGGGTCGGGTCGGGTTATGAAGCGGGGGAGGGGAGGGGGACAACAGACGGGGGTCGGGTCGGGTTATGAAGCGGGGGAGGGGAGGGGGACAACAGACGGGGGTCGGGCTATGAAGCGGGGGAGGGGAGGGGGGCAACAGACGGGGGTCGGGTCGGGTTATGAAGCGGGGGAGGGGAGGGGGACAACAGACGGGGGTCGGGTCGGGTTATGAAGCGGGGGAGGGGAGGGGGACAACAGACGGGGGTCGGGCTATGAAGCGGGGGAGGGGAGGGGGGCAACAGACGGGGGTCGGGTCGGGTTATGAAGCGGGGGAGGGGAGGGGGACAACAGACGGGGGTCAGGTCGGGTTATGAAGCGGGGGAGGGGAGGGGGACAACAGACGGGGGTCGGGTCGGGTTATGAAGCGGGGGAGGGGAGGGGGACAACAGACGGGGGTCGGGTCGGGTTATGAAGCGGGGGAGGGGAGGGGGACAACAGACGGGGGTCGGGCTATGAAGCGGGGGAGGGGAGGGGGGCAACAGACGGGGGTCGGGTCGGGTTATGAAGCGGGGGAGGGGAGGGGGACAACAGACGGGGGTCAGGTCGGGTTATGAAGCGGGGGAGGGGAGGGGGACAACAGACGGGGGTCGGGTCGGGTTATGAAGCGGGGGAGGGGAGGGGGACAACAGACGGGGGTCGGGTCGGGTTATGAAGCGGGGGAGGGGAGGGGGACAACAGACGGGGGTCGGGCTATGAAGCGGGGGAGGGGAGGGGGGCAACAGACGGGGGTCGGGTCGGGTTATGAAGCGGGGGAGGGGAGGGGGACAACAGACGGGGGTCAGGTCGGGTTATGAAGCGGGGGAGGGGAGGGGGACAACAGACGGGGGTCGGGTCGGGTTATGAAGCGGGGGAGGGGAGGGGGACAACAGACGGGGGTCGGGTCGGGTTATGAAGCGGGGGAGGGGAGGGGGACAACAGACGGGGGTCGGGTCGGGTTATGAAGCGGGGGAGGGGAGGGGGACAACAGACGGGGGTCGGGTCGGGTTATGAAGCGGGGGAGGGGAGGGGGACAACAGACGGGGGTCGGGTCGGGTTATGAAGCGGGGGAGGGGAGGGGGACAACAGACGGGGGTCGGGTCGGGTTATGAAGCGGGGGAGGGGAGGGGGACAACAGACGGGGGTCGGGTCGGGTTATGAAGCGGGGGAGGGGAGGGGGACAACAGACGGGGGTCGGGTCGGGTTATGAAGCGGGGGAGGGGAGGGGGACAACAGACGGGGGTCGGGTCGGGTTATGAAGCGGGGGAGGGGAGGGGGACAACAGACGGGGGTCGGGCTATGAAGCGGGGGAGGGGAGGGGGGCAACAGACGGGGGTCGGGTCGGGTTATGAAGCGGGGGAGGGGAGGGGGGCAACAGACGGGGGTCAGGTCGGGTTATGAAGCGGGGGAGGGGAGGGTGACAACAGACGGGGGTCGGGTCGGGTTATGAAGCGGGGGAGGGGAGGGGGGCAACAGACGGGGTCAGGTCGGGTTATGAAGCGGGGGAGGGGAGGGTGACAACAGACGGGGGTCGGGTCGGGTTATGAAGCGGGGGAGGGGAGGGGGACAACAGACGGGGGTCGGGTCGGGTTATGAAGCGGGGGAGGGGAGGGTGACAACAGACGGGGGTCAGGTCGGGTTATGAAGCGGGGGAGGGGAGGGGGACAACAGACGGGGGTCGGGTCGGGTTATGAAGCGGGGGAGGGGAGGGGGACAACAGACGGGGGTCGGGTCGGGTTATGAAGCGGGGGAGGGGAGGGGGGCAACAGACGGGGTCAGGTCGGGTTATGAAGCGGGGGAGGGGAGGGGGACAACAGACGGGGGTCGGGTCGGGTTATGAAGCGGGGGAGGGGGACAACAGACGGGGGTCGGGCTATGAAGCGGGGGAGGGGAGGGGGACAACAGACGGGGGTCGGGTCGGGTTATGAAGCGGGGGAGGGGAGGGGGACAACAGACGGGGGTCGGGTCGGGTTATGAAGCGGGGGAGGGGAGGGTGACAACAGACGGGGTCGGGTCGGGTTATGAAGCGGGGGAGGGGAGGGGGACAACAGACGGGGGTCGGGCTATGAAGCGGGGGAGGGGAGGGTGACAACAGACGGGGGTCGGGTCGGGTTATGAAGCGGGGGAGGGGAGGGTGACAACAGACGGGGGTCGGGTCGGGTTATGAAGCGGGGGAGGGGAGGGGGACAACAGACGGGGGTCGGGTCGGGTTATGAAGCGGGGGAGGGGAGGGGGACAACAGACGGGGGTCGGGTCGGGTTATGAAGCGGGGGAGGGGAGGGTGACAACAGACGGGGTCGGGTCGGGTTATGAAGCGGGGGAGGGGAGGGGGACAACAGACGGGGGTCGGGCTATGAAGCGGGGGAGGGGAGGGTGACAACAGACGGGGGTCGGGTCGGGTTATGAAGCGGGGGAGGGGAGGGTGACAACAGACGGGGGTCGGGTCGGGTTATGAAGCGGGGGAGGGGAGGGGGACAACAGACGGGGGTCGGGTCGGGTTATGAAGCGGGGGAGGGGAGGGTGACAACAGACGGGGTCAGGTCGGGTTATGAAGCGGGGGAGGGGAGGGGGACAACAGACGGGGGTCGGGTCGGGTTATGAAGCGGGGGAGGGGAGGGTGACAACAGACGGGGGTCGGGTCGGGTTATGAAGCGGGGGAGGGGAGGGTGACAACAGACGGGGGTCGGGTCGGGTTATGAAGCGGGGGAGGGGAGGGTGACAACAGACGGGGTCAGGTCGGGTTATGAAGCGGGGGAGGGGAGGGGGACAACAGACGGGGGTCGGGTCGGGTTATGAAGCGGGGGAGGGGAGGGTGACAACAGACGGGGTCAGGTCGGGTTATGAAGCGGGGGAGGGGGAGGGTGACAACAGACGGGGGTCGGGTCGGGTTATGAAGCGGGGGAGGGGAGGGTGACAACAGACGGGGGTCGGGTCGGGTTATGAAGCGGGGGAGGGGAGGGTGACAACAGACGGGGGTCGGGTCGGGTTATGAAGCGGGGGAGGGGAGGGTGACAACAGACGGGGGTCGGGTCGGGTTATGAAGCGGGGGAGGGGAGGGTGACAACAGACGGGGGTCGGGCTATGAAGCGGGGGAGGGGAGGGTGACAACAGACGGGGGTCGGGTCGGGTTATGAAGCGGGGGAGGGGAGGGTGACAACAGACGGGGTCGGGTCGGGTTATGAAGCGGGGGAGGGGAGGGGGACAACAGACGGGGGTCGGGCTATGAAGCGGGGGAGGGGAGGGTGACAACAGACGGGGGTCGGGTCGGGTTATGAAGCGGGGGAGGGGAGGGTGACAACAGACGGGGGTCGGGTCGGGCTATGAAGCGGGGGAGGGGAGGGGGGCAACAGACGGGGTCAGGTCGGGTTATGAAGCGGGGGAGGGGAGGGGGGCAACAGACGGGGGTCGGGTCGGGTTATGAAGCGGGGGAGGGGAGGGTGACAACAGACGGGGGTCGGGTCGGGTTATGAAGCGGGGGAGGGGAGGGTGACAACAGACGGGGTCAGGTCGGGTTATGAAGCGGGGGAGGGGAGGGTGACAACAGACGGGGGTCGGGTCGGGTTATGAAGCGGGGGAGGGGAGGGTGACAACAGACGGGGGTCGGGTCGGGTTATGAAGCGGGGGAGGGGAGGGTGACAACAGACGGGGGTCGGGTCGGGTTATGAAGCGGGGGAGGGGAGGGTGACAACAGACGGGGGTCGGGTCGGGTTATGAAGCGGGGGAGGGGAGGGTGACAACAGACGGGGGTCGGGTCGGGTTATGAAGCGGGGGAGGGGAGGGGGACAACAGACGGGGGTCAGGTCGGGTGATGAAGCGGGGGAGGGGAGGGGGACAACAGACGGGGTCAGGTCGGGTTATGAAGCGGGGGAGGGGAGGGGGACAACAGACGGGGTCAGGTCGGGTTATGAAGCGGGGGAGGGGAGGGGGACAACAGACGGGGGTCGGGTCGGGTTATGAAGCGGGGGAGGGGAGGGGGACAACAGACGGGGTCAGGTCGGGTTATGAAGCGGGGGAGGGGAGGGGGGCAACAGACGGGGCTCAGGTCGGGTTATGAAGCGGGGGAGGGGAGGGGGACAACAGACGGGGTCAGGTCGGGTTATGAAGCGGGGGAGGGGAGGGGGACAACAGACGGGGGTCGGGTCGGGTTATGAAGCGGGGGAGGGGAGGGGGACAACAGACGGGGGTCGGGTCGGGTTATGAAGCGGGGGAGGGGAGGGGGGCAACAGACGGGGGTCAGGTCGGGTTATGAAGCGGGGGAGGGGAGGGGGACAACAGACGGGGTCAGGTCGGGTTATGAAGCGGGGGAGGGGAGGGGGACAACAGACGGGGGTCGGGTCGGGTTATGAAGCGGGGGAGGGGAGGGGGACAACAGACGGGGTCAGGTCGGGTTATGAAGCGGGGGGAGGGAGGGGGACAACAGACGGGGGTCGGGTCGGGGTTATGAAGCGGGGGAGGGAGGGGGACAACAGACGGGGTCAGGTCGGGTTATGAAGCGGGGGAGGGGAGGGGGACAACAGACGGGGGTCGGGTCGGGTTATGAGAGCGGGGGAGGGGGAGGGGGACAACAGACGGGGTCAGGTCGGGTTATGAAGCGGGGGAGGGGAGGGGGACAACAGACGGGGGTCGGGTCGTGTTATGAAGCGGGGGAGGGGAGGGGGACAACAGACGGGTCAGGTCGGGTTATGAAGCGGGGAGAGGGGAGGGGGACAACAGACGGGTCGGGTCGGGTTATGAAGCGGGGGAGGGGAGGGGGGCAACAGACGGGGGTCAGGTCGGGTTATGAAGCGGGGGAGGGGAGGGGGACAACAGACGGGGGTCAGGTCGGGTTATGAAGCGGGGGAGGGGAGGGGGACAACAGACGGGGTCAGGTCGGGTTATGAAGCGGGGGAGGGGAGGGGGACAACAGACGGGGGTCAGGTCGGGTTATGAAGCGGGGGAGGGGAGGGGGACAACAGACGGGGGTCGGGCTATGAAGCGGGGAGGGGAGAGGGACAACAGACGGGGTCAGGTCGGGCTATGAAGCGGGGGAGGGGAGAGGGGACAACAGACGGGGTCAGGTCGGGTTATGAAGCGGGGGAGGGGAGGGGGGCAACAGACGGGGGTCGGGTCGGGTTATGAAGCGGGGGAGGAGAGGGTGACAACAGACGGGGTCAGGTCGGGTTATGAAGCGGGGGAGGGGAGGGGGGGCAACAGACGGGGGTCGGGTCGGGTTATGAAGCGGGGGAGGGGAGGGTGACAACAGACGGGGGTCGGGCTATGAAGCGGGGGGAGGGGAGGAGGGACAACAGACGGGGTCAGGGTCGGGTTATGAAGCGGGGGAGGGGAGGGGGGCAACAGACGGGGGTCGGGTCGAAGCGGGGGAGGAGAGGGTGACAACAGACGGGGGTCGGGCTATGAAGCGGGGGAGGGGAGGGGGACAACAGACGGGGTCAGGTCGGGTTATGAAGCGGGGGAGGGGAGGGGGGCAACAGACGGGGGTCGGGCTATGAAGCGGGGGAGGGGAGGGGGACAACAGACGGGGTCAGGTCGGGTTATGAAGCGGGGGAGGGGAGGGGGGCAACAGACGGGGGTCGGGCTATGAAGCGGGGGAGGGGAGGGGGACAACAGACGGGGTCAGGTCGGGTTATGAAGCGGGGGAGGGGAGGGGGGCAACAGACGGGGGTCGGGTCGGGCTATGAAGCGGGGGAGGGGAGGGGGGCAACAGCCGGGGGTCGGGTCGGGTTATGAAGCGGGGGAGGGGAGGGTGACAACAGACGGGGTCAGGTCGGGTTATGAAGCGGGGGAGGGGAGGGGGGCAACAGACGGGGGTCGGGTCGGGTTATGAAGCGGGGGAGGGGAGGGGGGCAACAGACGGGGGTCGGGTCGGGTTATGAAGCGGGGGAGGGGAGGGTGACAACAGACGGGGGTCGGGTCGGGTTATGAAGCGGGGGAGGGGAGGGTGACAACAGACGGGGGTCGGGTCGGGTTATGAAGCGGGGGAGGGGAGGGGGGCAACAGACGGGGGTCGGGTCGGGTTATGAAGCGGGGGAGGGGAGGGTGACAACAGACGGGGTCAGGTCGGGTTATGAAGCGGGGGAGGGGAGGGGGGCAACAGACGGGGGTCGGGTCGGGTTATGAAGCGGGGGGAGGGGAGGGGGGCAACAGACGGGGGTCGGGTCGGGTTATGAAGCGGGGGAGGGGAGGGGGACAACAGACGGGGGTCGGGTCGGGTTATGAAGCGGGGGAGGAGAGGGTGACAACAGACGGGGGTCGGGTCGGGTTATGAAGCGGGGGAGGGGAGGGTGACAACAGACGGGGTCAGGTCGGGTTATGAAGCGGGGGAGGGGAGGGGGACAACAGACGGGGGTCGGGCTATGAAGCGGGGGAGGGGAGGGGGGCAACAGACGGGGGTCGGGTCGGGTTATGAAGCGGGGGAGGGGAGGGGGCAAACAGACGGGGGTCAGGGTCGGGTGATGAAGCGGGGGGAGGAGAGGGTGACAACAGACGGGGTCAGGTCGGGTTATGAAGCGGGGGAGGGGAGGGTGACAACAGACGGGGTCAGGTCGGGTTATGAAGCGGGGGAGGGGAGGGTGACAACAGACGGGGTCAGGTCGGGTTATGAAGCGGGGGAGGGGAGGGGGGCAACAGACGGGGGTCAGGTCGGGTTATGAAGCGGGGGAGGAGAGGGGGACAACAGACGGGGGTCGGGTCGGGTTATGAAGCGGGGGAGGAGAGGGGAGGCAACAGACGGGGGTCGGGTCGGGTTATGAAGCGGGGGAGGGGAGGGGGGCAACAGACGGGGTCGGGTCGGGTTATGAAGCGGGGGAGGGGAGGGGGCAACAGACGGGGTCAGGTCGGGTTATGAAGCGGGGGGAGGGGAGGGTGACAACAGACGGGGGGTCGGGTCGGGTTATGAAGCGGGGGAGGGGAGGGGGCAACAGACGGGGGTCAGGTCGGGTTATGAAGCGGGGGAGGGGAGGGTGACAACAGACGGGGGTCGGGTCGGGTTATGAAGCGGGGGAGGGGAGGGTGACAACAGACGGGGTCAGGTCGGGTTATGAAGCGGGGGAGGGGAGGGGGGCAACAGACGGGGGTCAGGTCGGGTTATGAAGCGGGGGAGGGGAGGGGGACAACAGACGGGGGTCGGGTCGGGTTATGAAGCGGGGGAGGGGAGGGTGACAACAGACGGGGTCAGGTCGGGTTATGAAGCGGGGGAGGGGAGGGGGACAACAGACGGGGGTCAGGTCGGGTTATGAAGCGGGGGAGGGGAGGGTGACAACAGACGGGGGTCGGGTCGGGTTATGAAGCGGGGGAGGGGAGGGTGACAACAGACGGGGGTCGGGTCGGGTTATGAAGCGGGGGGAGGAGAGTGTGGCAACAGACGGGGTCAGGTCGGGTTATGAAGCGGGGGAGGGGAGGGTGGACAACAGACGGGGGTCGGGTCGGGTTATGAAGCGGGGGAGGGGAGGGGGCAACAGACGGGGTCAGGTCGGGTTATGAAGCGGGGGAGGGGAGGGTGACAACAGACGGGGGTCGGGTCGGGTTATGAAGCGGGGGAGGGGAGGGTGACAACAGACGGGGGTCGGGTCGGGTTATGAAGCGGGGGAGGAGAGGGTGGCAACAGACGGGGTCAGGTCGGGTTATGAAGCGGGGGAGGGGAGGGGGACAACAGACGGGGGTCGGGTCGGGTTATGAAGCGGGGGAGGGAGAGGGTGACAACAGACGGGGTCAGGTCGGGTTATGAAGCGGGGGAGGGGAGGGGGACAACAGACGGGGGTCAGGTCGGGTTATGAAGCGGGGGAGGGGAGGGGGACAACAGACGGGGGTCGGGTCGGGTTATGAAGCGGGGGAGGGGAGGGGGACAACAGACGGGGGTCGGGTCGGGTTATGAAGCGGGGGAGGGGAGGGTGACAACAGACGGGGTCAGGTCGGGTTATGAAGCGGGGGAGGGGAGGGTGACAACAGACGGGGTCAGGTCGGGTTATGAAGCGGGGGAGGGAGGGTGACAACAGACGGGGTCAGGTCGGGTTATGAAGCGGGGGAGGGGAGGGGGACAACAGACGGGGGTCGGGCTTATGAAGCGGGGGAGGGGAGGGGGGCAACAGACGGGGGTCGGGTCGGGTTATGAAGCGGGGGAGGGGAGGGGGGCAACAGACGGGGGTCAGGTCGGGTGATGAAGCGGGGGAGGAGAGGGTGACAACAGACGGGGGTCGGGTCGGGTTATGAAGCGGGGGGAGGGGAGGGGGGCAACAGACGGGGGTCAGGTC
>JAXIVJ010009150.1:0-40000 GCA_036785665.1 Chirona hameri
TATCCCGCCCCGTATTACGTCACCTGCCTGCCTCAGGGTACCGGTTCTTGTGCTCCGTGTGGGCTAAAAAGACGACCCAGCCTGTCCATAACGGGTCTGACACGGTGACCTTGACCAGGGCTGGCGGCGCGCGGAAACGGTGTCCCCCCTCCCCCCCCCCCCCCCCCCGGACCGGACCCGTATCTGTGGCGCAACAAGGCGGGCAGTGGCGCGCTGTGGCGGGCAGTGGCGCCGTGGCGGCGAGGTATTCATGAGGTTACCGAGATCACGTGCCCCTGGGAAGTCAGCCGGAAGTTATCCTTCGACCGCTAGTTCATGGCCTGACTCTGGAGGGGTTAGCAGACTGGGAAACCCGACTTGTTGTGGTGAGGTGACGTGCTGAGTGCTGATGACGTGCGGAGTGCTGAGGTGACGATCAGAGGGTGGAATGGAGGAAGAGCAAGGCAAGTGGAGGACGATTAGTATCGTTTGACCCTCTGGTCATCCCAGAATCGAGCTGCGATGCAAATAGTTTCATTTGCATTTAACCCGCGCCGTGCCGGTGCTCGGCGCCACCTTCGCCGTGCCGGGGGGTTGCTTAGACACCCCCTCCAAACCGAAAACTAAAAAGGTTAGAAAGACGCGGAAAATCGCACACAAAAGATATTGACAAACACATTCGAAAGTAGTTAAAATATTTTTCCTAAAGCCAATATTGAGGTCACCGGATGTCATTAAAGGTAAATTTTCCAGTTTTAAGACTATGCTCCAAAAAAACAACAGATATCACAGGAACTATGATAGGTAGGAGCAAGCGGAAAACAGCAATGGAAAGCTATTGAAACATGCAATCGACAAGGTTCCCTCATATTTTAGCTCATGTCAATAGTTGAGGCTCCAGAGCTCATCAAATGTCAAAAAGGCTATTTTTTACAAAACAGTTTTTCACAAATAACTTTTTATCTTATAAAAAAGGCAATAATTTTGATGCCATCGTGTTTGTCTCGTCAAGACACTTCGATTCATATTAGTGTTGACCAGGTTAGGTCAACTTCAAAATTTGACCTCAGGTCAAGGTCAAGTGGTAACCCAAGTAGGTTATGTTGCAAATGGGAAGACGTACCTCGAGGAGTCAAACACATTGGTGTCGGTTTCACTTCTCTATCGTCATTATGTCGAGAGTTATTGACATACAACTGTTGGTGACCTCTGACGACCTCGGCTGACCCTGTAGGGATCACTGAACAAAAATGACACCTAGGTCATCAAGGATGGCTTATAATAACATGATCCAGAAGGAATTATACTGATATCTTGCGTATCCTTGGAATAGGAAGCATTTGCATATTTCCCCATTTACTTATAATGGGAGGTCAAGAAATTTACCCGACTTTGGGTCACCGATATACAAAATCCGAGGAATACGAATTGTAGGTACCTATGACCTTATGAAATCCTGTAAGTTTGAAACCGATCGGACAAAACTGTGGCTGTGGTGCGACCGGAAACATTTGTGGAGGTGGGGTCACGTGACCTGGTCTGGTGACCTGGCCTGTGATGACCCGGGGTATTTATTTACATAATGTGTCCAATTGATGCCCGAACACCTGTGTTAAAATCGGCGGCGTTGCGCACCGTGTTTTTTGCTATCATCGACAAATTTGAGGGGGGTCTACCCCCCCCCCCCCCCCTCCCGGCACGGCCCGGGTTAACATGATTAAGTTGCTGGTCAGGTTCAATGGCTTGACCTTTAGGTGAAAGGACTTTCAGAACTTTCGTCGAAAATATCTGCTTTGATCCTTTACTTCTGCTTTTAAACGCTTTTTATGTTCTCGTCTTCTCCCAGAGCTGGGGCATTCCAGGACAGATCGGCCAAAACATCTTGAAATAACATCCTATATCTCTGATTTCGATAAACTATGTTTTGGGAGTTATCTGGGCCGTAGATCCACGCTGTGAAATTTTCAGCCTCGTCCTTCGAATTGTTTTTTAGTTACAGGCTCGATCAACTTTGCAATGTCGCGCAAAACTCTTATTTTCAGCGGGAAATATCTCCCATCTAAGTCATGCGAGTCATGCAAAAATATTATATATGATCAGAATCATCATAAACATGAATATGATATAATCATTTTTGTGAAAATCTTTTTTCAACACCTGAGGCCTGTTCGGCATCTAATAATATGATTGACTTAAGTGACGTCACACTTTCAGTGACGTCATGCCACTTTTGAAGACGTCATAGATAGGCCGAATATTCTTAAGACAATTGCATTTGCAATGAAGATGTGGCCTATAAAAAATTGCAGCAGCCTTCCTATAAGCTTTCTGATTTATGTTTTATTTATTGTAGCTATCTTGTAATCCCGTTGTGGCGCCTGAAATACGTGCCTTTGAATTGTTTATGATAATGTATTTATATAATGTGATCGGGATGGAAGGTAAGCGAAGAGCGATTCCTCAATTCTTTGAAGTTTGATTTAATCAACAATGCTTTCATGGAAGGCTAAGAAAGTAGCGATGATGATGTTGTCATGAATCACGTCAACGAAGACCGTGATCATCAGCCGATGAGGTGAGTTGCTTCATCTTCATCTTCTCAAAATCCACCAGTTTCCGCGATATGTGCCCGCTTATGCTGTCGCCGGCGCCAATATCGTCGAAATTGTATTTCGAAATCTGGCACATCCATACATTTTTGGCTTGGACATTCCGAGGAGCATGACGGGAGATGACGTCATAGTTTCTGACGTCATTCGCCAGTTAGCCTCCGTCCAGGCTCAGTGCGCCTTACTGCGCATGCGCAGTCGAATATTCTTAGATGCCGAACAGGCCTCTGATCTTATATAAAATCACGTGATTTTATAATGTGGCCATTTAAAATTAAGTTTTTTCATGCCAGAATCGACCTCGATACATCAGTCTTCGATGGTAAAAAAATGGAGATACATTTTTTCTCCAAATATTTTATTTATAGTTATGTGTGTGGAAAAAATAATGGTCACCAGCACGTCTTAGGTAATAACTTTGCACGTAATTGTGCTAGAGAGCC
The DNA here is from genome assembly GCA_036785665.1 of Chirona hameri. Lineage (NCBI taxonomy): Eukaryota > Metazoa > Arthropoda > Thecostraca > Balanomorpha > Balanidae > Chirona > Chirona hameri. The sequence continues at coordinate 3,032 of JAXIVJ010009150.1, forward strand.
TAATTCAACGGCATTATATTTGCCTCGTTGAGATGCTTCCAATGGTATATAGCATGAGCACTGTAGTTGTTCTGTGATCCGGTGCAGTCCACGTCAGATCGACCAAGCCATAACATCCCACTTCTCATATTTCGATGAAACTACGTGTTGGGGCTTTTCTGGGCCGTAGATTCACGCTGTGAAATTTTCAGATCCATCCGTCGAATGTTTTTTGAGTTACCAGCCTCCGGCATTTTTTCGATGTCGAGCAAAGCTCTAATTTTCACCGGGCGATATCTCCCATATAAATAATTCGTATTATAGAAACCTATATAACATCAGAATCGCATTTGACCACCAATTAATTTAATGCAATCTTCTTCTTTTGATTCTAATCGAAATATTATATTTTTTTTTACATATGGCTTAAAGTCAGGTCATGCGATTTCGTAATTTCTCATGAAAAAAAAATCGCGACTTTTTTAAGTGAAATAGGAGGTTTTCACGTGGCCCTTCGAACCACGTGACAACCTATTCCACTCAGTAATCAAGATCACGTGATGACATAATTCCATATTTCGCCGATAGAGGCGTTTGTGGATACTGAAGACATCACATTGTCTCATCCTTATTTACAGACCGAGAATGCTATAAAAGTAGATAAAGGTACCTTCTAGAGATAGAAAATGTTCAAATTTGACAAAAACAAGTTTTAAAAAAAAAATCATCTATTGCCAGTGGCGGATCCAGGCCCCCCCCCCGCCCCGCTGGATAAGGTAGGGGCTGAAGCCCCCTGCCTTAGAAAACGGCGCCCTCGGGCACCGCGGGCCGAAGGCGCCGCGACGCCATTCTTGCAAAGGATTTGCCGGCGCCGAAGTTTTCCGTAGCGTTTTCGGGAGGCCGCCAGGGCGCCCTTGTGTAGCTCCACACAGCGTCGTAACACTCTTGCAAGGCTGCGACGCTGTCGGTAGAGGGTGCCGGGCACCCTCAGAAGACAGCTTTCCGCCCTCACAACGCATTATGTCGCCCTCAGAAGTTACATCGCCGCCCTCGGAAGGCATTATGTCGCCCTTGGAAGGCATCATGCCGCCCTCGGAAAACATCGTGTCGCCCTCAGAAAACATCGTGTCACCCTCGGAAGACATTTTGCGGCCCTCGGAGTGCATTATTCCGCCCTCGGAAGATGTCTTGTCGCCCTCTGAAGGCATCTTGCCGCCCTCAGAGCACATTATGCCGCCCTCAGAGCGCAATATACCGCCCTTGGAAGGCATGTTGCCGCCCTCAGACCGCATTATGCCGCCCTCGGAAGGCATCATGCCGCCCTCGGAAAACATCGTGTCGCCCTCAGAAAACATCGTGTCACCCTCGGAAGACATTTTGCGGCCCTCGGAGTGCATTATTCCGCCATCGGAAGATGTCTTGTCGCCCTCTGAAGGCATCTTGCCGCCCTCAGAGCACATTATGCCGCCCTCAGAGCGCAATATACCGCCCTTGGAAGGCATGTTGCCGCCCTCAGACCGCATTATGCCGCCCTCGGAAGGCATCATGCCCTTCACAGAGTCCAGAGAGCATTATGCCGCCCTCGGAAAGCATCATGCCGCCCTCGGAAATCATCTTGCTGCCCTCGGAGGACATTTTGCCGCCCTCGAAGTGCATTATGCCGACCTCGGAAGATGTCTTGTGGCCATCGGAAGACATCTTACCGCCCTCAGAGTGCAATATGCCGCCCTCGGAAGGCATCCTGCTGCCCTCAGAGCACATTATGCCGCCCTCAGAGCGCAATATACCGCCCTTGGAAGGTATGTTGCCGCCCTCAGACCGCATTATGCCGCCCTCGGAAGGCATCATGCCCTCCACAGAGTCCAGAGAGCATTATGCCGCCCTCGGAAAGCATCATGCCGCCCTCGGAAATCATCTTGCTGCCCTCGGAGGACATTTTGCCGCCCTCGAAGTGCATTATGCCGACCTCGGAAGATGTCTTGTGGCCATCGGAAGACATCTTACCGCCCTCAGAGTGCAATATGCCGCCCTCGGAAGGCATCCTGCTGCCCTCAGAGCGCATTATGCCGCCCTCGGAAAGCATCATGTCGTCCTCGGAAAACATTTTTGCCGCCCTCGGAAGACATTTTGAAGCCCTCAGAGTGCAATATGCCGCCTTCGGAGTTCGGAAGACGTCTTGCCACTCTCGGAAGGTATCATACCGCCCCCGAATGGCACCTTGCCGGCACGAAAGTGATGTGGTGTCCCGGCGCACTCCGAATGATGGCAGCCTGACGCCTTCAGCTTCTCTCCGACGGCGACCGGGCACCCGTGACCTTCGAAACCAATAACACGCTTCCCCCCCCCCCCCTCCCCTCCCAATAACGCCCTGGATGGCGTCTACGAAGAGGCCTGGACCCCCATGAAATAACCGTGACACTTTTTTTAATATGCCTGGCGAGGCGTTGAGGGTGCTGACGTATTGTACCTTTCACACTCGGGGCGCCTACAAATAGCTTGGATGAATGTCCAATGTCTATGATGTCCACAGCTCCACAGAAACGTTTTCAGCGTCAGTCACCGATTTTTACGCGATTTGGTCCTAAGGACTAAGGTCAGAACGAACCTCCTGTTTAAAAAAAAATCAGGTCCATTTCTACCTTACTGGTCTCCTTCAAGATACAATTCAAGGTCAAACGACGGGGAACGCTGTAGCGCCCAAAGTTAACGTCGGATCACGACAAATTAGTCTCAAACGATTCCTTGTGCCCAGTTCCAAGATGACAAGAATGTTCAGAGTATTGCCCCGTGGCCTTCAAGGTCAAGCCCCGTGACCTTTAATGTCAAATTCAGGGTCAAAGGACGGGATTTTTTCCCCGTCCATTCCATTGCCAGAATAACAAGCATTCTTAGAGTTGTGCCCGTGACTAGTGGTGCCAATCGGTATTTTCGGAATTCCGAATTTGTCCGAAGACCGATTCGGTTTTCAGATGGACATAAGCATATTTCTTTGGACATTTTCGGACATCCAATGCCCAAGGAGGCAATCACTTAGTTACTTTTGTATTAAAAAAGAAAGTGTGCCACAGGTAATTCATTTCGATATAACACTTTTTCTGCTTTCGGACAAATTTCGGACATATAATGATTTTCGGACAGTTTCGGACGGACAGCTGACCATGGTCTTGGACATCGGTCGGACATTGGACAAATATTTTCTGAAACTGGCTCCACTGCCCGTAACCTTCAAGTTAGCGCCCAAAGTTGGGCGCTACAGCGTTCCCCGTCCTTTGACCTTGAAGGTCACGGGAACAAATTTACTCTTTAAAATTACTCTAAAAATTAAGAATGCTTGTCATCCTGGAAATGGGCACGGGGCATCGTTTGTTGAATTTGTGTTGCAATCGGACGCAAAATTTGGGCGCTACAGCGTCCCCGTCCTTTGACATTGAATTTGACCTTGAAGGAGACCTGTACGGTCAAAATGAACCTGATTCTGGGAAACAGGTGGTTCGATTTGATCGTGATACCAAATGACGTAAACATCGGTGACCGACGCTGAAAACGTTTTATAATCCCCTTGGATTGGCGCGACCCAATAAGAACGACTCAACTGTCGTAACACAAGATTTTGCTCCTTGTTTATCCACGTATGCAACTTAGTTTCCCGATGATGCGACAATATATTGTTTTGCTTCTCTGGGCTACCCGGAGAATAACAAAACAATCGTGTAAATCTTGTGAATCATGCTAACCTACGTATATCCGCGGTCGGACCTTCGATCATGCCACCAGACTTTCAAAAGGATCCCGTGCCCCGCTGGGGTATTCAGCCGAACTGGGGTGGGGGGGGGGGGGGGCATATTCTGCCACCTCGTTATCTTCCGAATCAATAACCGCAGCGAGACGCGCAAGTAAGCAATCAAAAGCTCTCAATGAGACGCTCACGCACGTAAAGCATACGTTAAATGTTCAAAATAAGGTCACATGTCAGGTCACAGTCAGGTGAAATGTTAAAATCGAGGTATTTGGGTTGATTTGCTATACTTTCCATTTAAAGCCTTATATTGCGATTATTATGGCACAAAGTGCTCTCAGAGGCAAAACACATCTTCCGTATAAGGGAAATTGATATTGTAAGCAAAGGTCAAGCCGTCAAGGGCAGGTCAGAAAATATAACTATTGGCAAAAGGTCTACAAAAGTCATGCGACACATGTTTTATGGGTTATTTTACACGTATAATTTGATAGTAGTAGCCAATTTTACATCCCCACCCCATATAATGGATCTTAGAGCGAAGTTTCAGTCAAGGTTAGGTTGCATAAGGTCAAAATTTGAAATTGATTAATATAAATACAAAAAGTCATGTTTCTAGGCCAGTTTTGCCTAATACAGTGGTGGCATTCCTTTGCCTGTATCTGGTAATTGAAAGCCATAAAATTCAATTTCAACCAATCACGTCATGAGTTAATCATACTTGGGGGCCATTAGTCAGTCAAAAATAAAGATTTTACTTTGAAATTTGGTGTGGGTATCGTTCATACTTGGTTATCCAATATATATTCCGTTTTTTCTATCTTTGAAAATGTGTATTTTGTGGGATTTTTCCTAAACAAATAATTGATTTTTTGGGTAAAAAACTAACAAAAATGCAAATCCGAGATAGCCATTTTGAAGAAAATTATATTTTCTTTCATTTGACTTTTTGTTTTGCAATTTGCTTTACATCTCTATTTTCTACGGTTTTTCAAACATTTATCGTTTTTCCACCAACAATGGCATGACCACTAGTCACTAAAACGTCATTATCTCCCAAACTACTTCACTAATTTGAATGACATCAGTTTGGCAAACTACGGGGAGGCGATCTAAAAATGGGTCGATCAAAACAAAGGTCGTGACGTAAGCAAAATGGGCGGAGCATGCCCTTATAAGGAGATCCGATCTAGAAATTGGTTGTTTTCCTGACTTTCACACCTTCGAACACCCCTCAAAAAATGTCCATCACACCTGGCTTTTTGTTGTTGTTGAAACTGCACGAATGGCACCATCATATTGTCTTGTACTTGTATGATCAGATCCCTACTTTGGCAGATTTGGCCAAAGAAAGGGTTGGTGATCTCAATTGGGCACTCGCAGCAGCCTCAGCGATTTTGTTTTTCATTTTGATTAAATTTTGACTTCACGATCTAAAAATGGATTAGCCGGCTGACGACCGATCTAAAAATGTATTTCACGCTGTGGTCGTTGCGTTGCGGAATCAATATTTAGATCGTCATTTACAGTGGAATAAGGGCAATTGCCGAATCTGGTCACATTTATTATTCCGATATATTGATGGACAACATGTTCTCCAACACTGTTTAACCTCCGAGTATGCGTAAGTTGCTCCGAATTGGCCTAATGACATAGGCCTTACAGTTTGATACTGCATGTATGCCCAAATATGGGCATAACAAAATCTAAAAATTGGTTGATCTATTTGTGATCGCCTCTATAGTTTGCCCAACTGACATGTTAAGAGAAGACGTAAAATGGATGTAACATAAGGTACGGAATGTTTCACGTCAATATCTATCATAGTTGCAAGATATTGATAAAATCCGGGAGAGGGCATATTCTGTCCCCCCCCCCCCCCCCCCAGGGCACAGGTTAAGGAAGAGGCATATTTGACCCGTTTAATTGACATATTGGATTGCCGTCCCTTTGGACCATGCCGCCCCTGTCACCGAGGAAATATGCCGCCCTCAGACCTGAAGCCCCCTGCCTTATAAAATTCTGGATCCGCCACTGTCTATTGCATAATTAAGCCAGGTCATTTGAGAAATCAACCTCAGGTCACGTGACCTTGAGGTCATAGAGCAACCTATAGTGGTCATGTTATGCATCATTGAATGCAAATCGACGAGGCAAATATAATGTTGTCGAGTTAAGCTCTCCAGCACAATTACGTGCAAAGTTATTAGCAGGTGACCATGATTTTTCGAAATCCAAAAATATAAATACAATATTTAGAGAAAAATATATCTCCATTTTTTTTTTACCATCGAAGGCTTGTGTATCAAAGTCGATTTCGGCATGGGAAAAATTCCTAATTTTAACCCTCGCCCTTTCCAGGTCAAGTGAATGACCTCGGCTCGACCACGTCCAGAACAGCTATTTTGCTGTCAGAAAATCTCAAAATGAGAAATTGATAAATGTAAATAAAAAGGCATGTTCCTAGACCAGTTTTGTCACAGAAATACAGAGAAGGTATTTATTTGTTCGTATCTTGTATCTTGTCCAAAAAGTCCAAAAACGTTATAAAAAACGACGTCATGGGTTACTTACACTTAGGGAGCCATCACTCAGTCAACACTAAAGATATTGCTTTGAATTTTTTTTTTTAAATATTGTCCATATTCGGTTCTCTCCCGGTTTTTTAAACATCTTTGAAAATTGTTATTTTGTGGTGATTAAAAAAGTTTTTATTTTATTTTAGGGGTCAAAAACCCAAAATTTTGGAAATCCGAGATAGCCATTTTAAAGAAAATGCCATTTTGTATCTTTGGTGAATTGCGTTTGTAATTTGCTTTAAAACTCTGTTTTCTACGATTTGTCAAATATTTATAGTTTTTCCACCAACATGACGTCACCAAAACATAATTATCTCCCAAACTGCTTGACCAATTTAAATTACATTTTTACAGCATGCGTATAATTGTTGTAAACTCAGCTACAAATAAAAAATCAGTAAGATGCGCTGCATGTGTAAAAAGTCATTTAAGAAAGACCTAAGGGACCTAAGGGCGGGCTGTCAGCCCCCACCGTAGGGCGAGAGTTAAATGACCACGTTATAAAATCACATAATCTGACCTGATATCACATGTTAAAATCCCAAAAGTTTATAATTGTCAAGAAAATGATTATATCATATTAATATATCGTTTCTGATTGTTCTGATGATATATAGGTTTATAATACTCGCATTATTAGGTGGGAGATATTTCCCTCTGAAAATTAGAGTTTTGCATAACATTACAATGTTGCCCGAGGCTGAAACTCAAAAACCATTCAACAGACGGGCCTTAAAATTTCACAGCGGCAATCTACGGCCCAAATAAGCCCCGACTTGTAATTTTATAGAAATCTGAGATGTGTGGTGTTATGGCTTGGTCGATCTGTCCTGGAATGCTCCAGCTGTTAGTGTTAACCCGCCATTGACTGGGGGGGGGGGGGGTTTGCCCCCCCCCTCCCTGACGAACTATTGCAATAGCTTAACAAATAATAGCGCTATCGACGTTAAGTTCAGATACCTTCTTTTACATCGATTATACATTTTTTGTTTGTTTCGAAAATTAAGACATTTTATCGAAATGTTTTAGAAATATAGCGAATGACGTCACTACACACGAGTTTGACACAAAAACTAGATAAACTTTAGCAGGCCTTACAAATCCCATATTTGAAGAAAAATTCAATAAAAAAACGCCAAAAGATAGAACATAGCAAGGGTTTCAAAATGGCTGTCTTGGAGAGTTTTGAACATTTTGGTTTTTGATCCCAAAAATTCCAAAAACGATAAAAAACAAAAAATGACCTCAAAATTTAAATTTGCAAAAAAAAACGGAAAACATGTTGAAGAACCACATGTGGAAAATATCCCAACCAAATTGTAAGCAAATATCTGTATTTTTGACTGACTTATCGCTCCCTAAGTATGAGTAGCTCATGACTTCATATTTTGCATTTGCATTTTTTTTGTATGTTAGTGACCAGATACAAACAAATAAATGCCAGCACTGTATTTCTGACACAAAATTGGTCTAGACACACGCTTTTTTCTATTTATATTTATCAATTTCAAATTTTGACCTTATGTGACCTGAACTTGACCTTATATGGTGTCAGGTTGTAAAAATGATTGCTAGTACTATCCTCAAATATTACTCTAAAAGCTGAAAAATTACCAAATGCAAATTATTCCGATATGTTTCGAGCACAGCTCTTCGTCTGTCGTTAACCCTAAACCTAGTTTAGGGTTAAACCTAGACTAGGTTTAACCCTAAACTATGGTTTAGGGTTATACCTATAACCATAGTTTATATATATACTATGGTTAACGACAGACGAAGAGCTGTGCTCGAAATATATCGGAATAATTTGCATTTGGTAATTTGTCTACTTTTAGAGTAATATTTGTGGATAGGGTCAATGCTGGCGATAGTACTTATAATGATTTTCCTCACAACGCTGAGCACAATTAACAATGACTGCTACTATCTAATTATACGTGTAAAATAACCCATAAAACATGTGTCGCATGGCTTTCGTAGACCTGTGACCTTTTGTGACCTGACCTTGACCTTGACCTTTGCTTACAATTTCATTTTTGCTTATGCGGGATATGTATTATACATTTGAGAGCACTTTGTGTAAAAATAGTCACAATATAAGGCTTTGAATGGAAAGCATGGCCCAAAAACTAAAATATCCCAATTTTTACCTTTGACCTGACCGTGACCTGACATGTGATCTTATTTTAAAATTTCGTGTCTGCTTTGGATGCATCTCGTTGAGAGCTTTCGATTGCCGCCTTGCGCGTCTCGCAGCGGTTATTTGTGCGGAAGATAACCAGGGGGGGTGAAAAAGAAAAAGCCCCCCCCCTCCCAGCCAATGGCGTTCGGCTGAAACCCCAGCCAATGCCGGGTTAAACATTACGAAGGTCAGCATACACTGACCCAAGCCGCACATGGAGCGACCTCATGGCCTGGCGGCGGGGTGCTCAGGACTGGTCAGCGAATCACTTCTGAACTGCTCCCCTCCCCTCCCACCCCGGACTAAAGCGCAGTGCCCACCGGTCGAGCCGCTGCGGCAGCCGCATTTAGACGCCGCACAGCCGCTGACCAACGCAATATGGGCCAGGAGCCCGATCTAGCCCGCCATAATTGGTCAGAGTGATTTCTTTCACTTCAATAGGGGACATACATGAATATGTTCAGAATAGACCGTGGGTAAGAATATGGCAATAATTGTTGTTTAGTGCAATCTCACGTGGAGGTATAAACGGCCCCCTACCTATACCCAAATCTGAAAACTCACCGTTTTTGGTCCACTATATTTTGAGGGTGCCCCTATTTCAGTTTTTTCAATTGACAACGTTGGATATAGACCTCCCCCCATGATGGCTGTGCGGCGGCCGCATGCGGCTGCCGCAGCGGCTCGCCCGGTGGGTACTGCGCTTAAGTCAAGGTCCCGCGCGGGTGGCGGCGGCGCGGCAGCGGCTCCGGGGGGCGGGAGCGGGAGAGGAAGGGGGGGTGTCAGGGGGCCAGACCCGAGCCTGTTCGCCGGACTCAGTAAACTGCGGACCTGCATCGGAGCGGCAGCGACCCGGGAGACCTACTCCTACTCAGCAGGTCGATACCGCAGGACTTCACACACTGTCCGGACGGCAGTATACACGAGGGGAGAGACCACGAGCAACATGCAGGTACGGGAGACACACACTGTGGAGAATTGGCTGCAATCCCGTTGCATATTTTTTGCCATTATGATTTTGCTAGTATGTCATTCCGGTGTTATTCGTCGTTATTATTGTACATACTCTTGGTAGCCCTGGCTTTCTGATACATTATCATTCAAGAGTAATATAACGAAGATGATATAATAAATTTATCTACTATACCTACCTTTGCATTGCAAATATACTGTGTTGATATCCATCTTGGTAAAATTTAAAATCAGTCTATGTGAGATTGTTTTTCCCGGTTTCCACCGGCACTATGGAAATTATGGAAGAAGGCATTTCAAAGGCCCATGTGAGATTGTTGGTTCCTTACCTCCCCCCCCCCCCAAGTCACTATGCTTGTACACACTTGCGGACCACTAATTAATATCTCCAAGCTTACACGAGGACGTCCGCTATTCTATCACTCCTGAAGAGGTTTTACTGGTGATGGTCTAGTAAATTGACGAGAAGCATCAAGAGCGCTTCGCGCCCGCTCAGTAACTAGAATGCGTACCAGTAAATTTGCAGTGACATTGCCTTACATTTTTTTTGTGTTTTCTAGAAGTGCGTTACTGCAGTCCCGATCCCTTGGTGTTACTGCTGTGTACGCTACTGCAGTCTCCAGCCCTTGGTGTTACTGTTGTGTGCGCTACTGCAGTCTCCATCCCGTGGTGTTACTGTTGTGTGCGCTACTGCAGTCGCCAGCCCATGGTGTTACTGTTGTATGCTCTACTGCAGTCTCCAGCCCGTGGTGTTACTGCTGTGTACGCTACTGCAGTCCCGAGCCAGTGGTGTTACTGCTGTGTACGCTACTGCAGTCTCCAGTCCGTGGTGTTACTGTTCTGTGACCTACTGCAGTCCCGAGCCCGTGGTGTTACTGTTGTGTGCGCTACTGCAGTCTCCAGGCCGTGGTATTACTGTTGTGTGACCTACTGCAGTCCCGAGCCCGTGGAGTTACTGCTGTGTGCACCACTACAGTCTCCGGCCCTTGGTGTTACTGTTGTGTGACCTACTACAGTCTCCAGGTTTTGCCATTACTGTTATGTGCACTGCTGCAGTTTCCAGCCCGTGGTGTCTGTTATGTGCACTGTTGCAGTCTCCAGCCCGTGGTGTTATGCTGCTGTCATAGGCGTAACCACCTTCCGAAAGTAGGTGGGGACGGAGGCACTTTGAAGTCGATTCTTTCCATGCAACGCCCATAGGCGTAATGTTAAAATCCGAAAATGTTACTGGGGACTGATCCCCAGTGACCCCAGTGGTGGTTACGCCCCTGGCTGATGTGTGCGCTACTATAGTCTCCAGCCCGTGGTGTTACTGTTGTGTGCGCTACTGCAGTCTCCAGCCCGTGGTGTTACTGTTGTGTGCGCTACTGCAGTCTCCAGCCCGTGGTGTTACTGGTGTGTACGCTACTGCAGTCTCCAGCCCGTGGTGTTACTGTTGTGTACGCTACTGCAGTCTCCAGCCCGTGGTGTTACTGGTGTGTACGATACTGCAGTCTCCACCCAGTGGTGTTACTGTTGTGTGGACTACTGCACTCTCCAGCCCGTGGTGTTACTGGTGTGTACGATACTGCAGTCTCCACCCAGTGGTGTTACTGTTGTGTACGATACTGCAGTCTTCAGGCTATGGTGTTACTGTTGTGTGCACTACTGCAGTCCCGAGCCCGTGGGGACTCATTTTTACATGTCTGGTCCACTGGAAATGTAATGCTCGAGTGTGTGCTGTTGATCGACTCAAACCAAGCTTCCATATAAAACGAATAATTGTTAACGTACTCAGAATACGAAGGCACCCTTATGTTATGGCATAACCATGGCAACATCGCAACATGAATTGCAACCAACACAGTCGGTAATCAATTTACCGTACTGTTTTATTCAAAGCAATGTTCTTAGTGCACTTTTGCATTGGAAACGAATACTTAAGCCCGGCCCGCTCGAATACTTAAGCCCGGTCCAGAACGGTCCTTCCGAAGGACGCTTCGACACGGCCTCAGAGCGACACGGTCCCGTGCTTGGTCGACCTTTCGTCGGCCAGTCTCCAATGGACCCTGCCCCACCCCGTGCCAGGTCGACCCTTCGTTGGCCAGTTTCCATTGGACCCCGCCCCATCCCGTGCCAGGTCGACCCTTCGTTGTCCAGTCTCCAATGGACCCCGCCCCACCCTGTGCCAGGTCGACCCTTCGTCGGCCAGTCTCCAATGGACCCCGCCCCACCCCGTGCCAGGTCGACCCTTCGTCGGCCAGTCTCCATTTGACCCCGCCCCGCCCCATGCCAGGTCGACCCTTCGTTGTCCAGTCTCCATTGGACTCCGCCCTGCCCCGTGCCAGATCGACCCTTCGTTGGCCAGTCTCCAATGGACCCCGCCCCGCACCGTGCCAGGTCGACCCTTCGCTGGCCAGTCTCCAATGGACTTCGCCCCGCCCCGTGCCAGGTCGACCCTTCGTTGGCCAGTCTCCAATGGACCTCGGTATGCCTTTCTTGGTCACGATAGGCTGCTTTTCAGGGTTGGGACCTGGCGCCAGCGACTTTAGAGCCATCATCTGTGTAGATACTTCGCTAGTAGATACGAGACTACTTCGAGTTTGAAAAGAATGCTATCTCACGCCGGTAGAGTTTCGCTCCCGAACGCTAGCGCGCCTCGGATCATACCACAGCTTCGTACATGTGTACACGGACGGATCACAGCTTGATCAAGGAGTGGGTTACGCATTTGTGAATGTGCCGGTTACTCGGTGATTCACTTTGCCGTCCAACGCCAGTGTTTTTACCTCTCAGGTAGTTGTTATACATAAGGCTCTATGTTTTATTGAGGTTGCTGATGCTCCTCAACATGTTTTTTTTTTACAAATTCACTCAGTAACCTTTTAGCGCTGAGTGATTTTACCACTTTGCATCCGGCTTGACAGGACATTTTAGTCTTTCTCGCCATGCTCGACAGAGCTCTGGGAAGACGACTGTATTCTGCTGGATTCCAAGTCATGTAGGCATAGCTGGCAACGATCTCGCTGATGAGGTAGCAAAGCGCGCGGCAAGAGCACAACACACCCGTACGTTTCCTCTGCCTGCCAAGGACTTCCTCCCTGGCTGCCAAGATTTTGTTCGTAAAAGGTGCCAGAGAGAATGGGAGGAATCCAGAGGGAATGGGAGGAATCCAGATGGAATGGGAGGAATCCAGAGGGAATGGGAGGAATCCAGAGGGAATGGGAGGACTCCAGATGGAATGGGAGGAATCCAGAGGGAATAGGAGGAATCCGGTGCATCCAAGCTCAAGGCGCTACAACCTAATCTTGCACCCTGAGCATCTTCCTTTAGAAACTCGAGAAGGAAGGAATTTATGTTATGCCGGTTTCGTATCGGGTGTACCTTTGCCACGCATCATTACCTCCTTGGTGGTGCGGAAAAGACGCGATGCACTGGCGAGAGCGAGATACTAACAGTCCGTCACGTGCTCGTCTCCTGCTCTCCCCTCGCTGCTGAACGTGTTCATTTTTTTCGGTTCCAGTTCACTTTCCTTAAAAGAACTGTTGAACGAGTCAACGCACATTCCATATGTTTTCCGTTTTTTGTTTTGCTAAGAAGTGGCAATTTTGTTTTTCACCAACAGCCTTGGAAATGCCTTATGAGCAAACGAAGGGCACAAACTAAGTTCGGTTTAGGATTCATAAGCCTTGTGGTTTAATAACGTGTTAGAAACCATGATGAAGTTCCACGTGTACAATTTCAGTACATGTCAGTAGGTATTTGATATTACAGTAGGGTAGACTGTTGTAAGAAGGGTAGACTGCCCCAGGTCGGGAAGACGCCACGTCGAGTTTTTTAACAACCTGAGAAAGAAGGCTGTTTTGTATTGTTCTTGAGTGAAAGCAGAAGGCTCGTTCTTTTCCGGGACACAGTTTGAGCTCACTGGTGTGTGTCTCGATTTGTATGCGATGTTTTGTTTTTAGTCGGTCTAACCATAAATATTTGTGTTAAAATAGAAGTAATTGATCATTGATTTAGCGATGGCTCCCGGGATGTTATGCTGAATGCTTTAACAGCTTTAATTTCGCTTTTAGAATAGCTTGCCATGTGGTGCGTCAGGAATGTTGCTTACAAAAATTGTGCGACTTTGCTATGGTAGGACGAATCGGTAAGAATCGGCACAGATGGTTGACAAGACGTCCCAAAGAAACTTCATACCTGCTTTTGCAGAACAACGGCATCAACAGGCTTGATAAGCTTTGAAAGCTTGAAGGTCACATGCATCTACTTTCATATACGTGTAGTTTGTTTATTGTGCTTTATATTTTTTTATTGCATTTTATATTTCCCGTTGGTTCAATATTTGACATGTAAAACGCACCTGGGAGGGCAATATACCGATCCCATCGTGTAAGACACCCTTTTTGCATTTTTTGGGGGAAGAAGGGTAAATCATATATTTATATCAAACTACGAGTGACCAAAACTTGATATTTGTTAGAGAAAAAAATATTTCGTCACAATGGTGAACCAACAATGCTAAGCCCAGGGTGGTACATTTTGTGGGTTATGCAGCTTTGAGCTTAGCTTCGGACATCTTGGAGCTTTGGAGCTTTATACATCTTGCACCAGTCTCCCCTACATATTTTAAATTTGATTTTCTGACCTCATAAGTCATTACTTCCTTTCTTAATTCTGCCTAACCTGAAGAGTTCATGGGCGATGATTCGCGTATATAACATGGCCTTAAGTTTTGCTTGTTTCTGTCGGAAATGTCTGGTTCGCAGCTGAAATTATCATCTTTCTTCAGAATCTTCAGAATCAAAGCGTATCATCGATCGTCCTTCTTTATGAGCCATGAAGTTCAGAGTACGGATAATTAAAATTAATTTTGAAATATCTGAAATAAAGTCCCAAGTCAAAGTTTGACTTTCAAGATATTTCCTCGATTCCTCCACTGATATTGGATATATAATTATCACAGAGGTAATTATCACATTGCGCTCGTTATTACTGAGCGAGCGCTAAGCTCCCGTGAGATTTTTCGTCAATTTTACCAACTAGACAAATTTACATTTGACCCGGCCGGCCCGGCCCGGCCCGGCTCGATACGGCTGTACAGACGCTTTTCGGAAGCTAATAACTTTTCAATCACTGCTCCGATTGAGATCGAGTTTTCACCATTGGATAGGTCCATCAAATACATTTTGTTTTTGGTATGATGCGTTCTGATAGGGGTGGTACTGCAAGTGCATGGCACGCGCAAAAGTTGGACAGGTCATATAACGATTTTAGAGGAAAATCGCGCCTAATGATAGAATCGCTTCATCAAACTGGACCACATTTGGCGTACGCTAAGAGCCAATGATGCCACATATGTTGCATGCCTAATTTAAACTTAAGGCTTGAGCGCACGTGAGTAAGTGGAAGAAATGCGGGTGTCGGATTACACCCTTATGCTGTATATTAGAAACTACTAGGCTGATTATGAAGACATTTGGGGTTCTGTTCCCGACTGACATCCTAGCAATATTTCATATGATGAATCGGAAGTTGCATGGCACGTGCGCACGTGTGGACCCCTTGTTATATCTTCGAAACTACAAGACCTATTGTGCTGAAATTGTGCATGTTTGTTAAGGGCATGTCTAATAGCCAGACTTGTCAATGATTCAATGTGAATCGACTACTTTTGATTGAATCATTCTTATTTCAAATGAATGACTCATGAATCGATTCACCTCATGCGCAAACCTGTTGTGAGTCACTGATTGAATCATTCATACAGATAAAATAGGCTGATTGAATCATTCATTGCTCAAAGAATCATTCTTTTTTGGTCAAACGGCATAAACTGCCCACAAAATATGCCAGCGGCCCAGCATTCATCTGTGCCCTGTGGACAAACCAGGCACTTAATGGCCAATTATATGAGCTCTGTGTCCTGAGCTGTAGCCTGTAATTTATATATGCGTAAAGAAAGTGAGGCTTTGTGTCCAACTCCAGTGGGCACAAAGCCACTGTTCAATCAGCCCTAACTAGGTGAATACCTTGGAACTGGTAGGGTTAGGGGTAGGTACCTAAATACTTAAAAAGGTAACTAACTCATACTTTGGCTCATAAACCACACAGTACACGCACACCTTTTTCACACGAAAAATTATCAAAAGGTACCCACATTTTCCTAATTTCTAGGTATACCATATCAAAAACTAAATCATAAACAAACATTTGCATGACCTCCGCATGTCCCAAATATCACTGTCGCATCGGCGCCGTTTTATTCCACATCATGCTTTATAAAAAATAATACATAATTCAAAATCAAAATAAATGTTCTATTTGCTTAACAAAGTGAAACGTAAAGTCATTAATGCTTTTGTAACTTGGAATTTTCAATTATAATAAATATTATAAATATCATTTTATAATCAAAATAAACAACACGCGTGTCCAATTGGCTCACATTCACATTCACAATCACATTCGGAAATATATTCGCGGACTATTTGTATTGGCTTCAAAATTTGTACACAGATAGATCACGATCTAGTGATCATTCTGGTAAAATCTTAGAGTCGCACATTTAAAATCAAAGGAATTAGACAAAGGAGTCGACACTTCCCTTTAATGTTGAGTGATTGAATCAAGATTGAATCATTCATTATGGTAATGTTGAGTGATTGAATCATGATTGAATCATTCATTATGGTAATGTTGAGTGATTGAATCATGATTGAATCATTCATTATGGTAATGTTGAGTGATTGAATCATGATTGAATCATTCATTATGGTCCGTGAATCACTGTGAATCGACTCATGACAAATATGAATCATTGACAAGTCTGCTAATAGCTGCTTTAGACGTGCCGAAGCATACACCAATATGCACGTGCGCACGTGCGCCACCGTATAGCTCGGAAACTACTGGACCTATCGAGGTGAAAATTTGCATACATGCTAAGGAAGGGCTGCTAGGAGGTGTGCGCTTGGTGGAACTTTTGAGTCACTATGCACGTGTGCACTGCGCACGTGTGGAACACAATTTTCTACCTCTGAAACTACCTGCCCGATTCAGATGAACGTTCCTATGCATACCAGGGTATAACAACGGTCAAACCATTGAACGTTTTACTCATCATTAGGACACAGTCAATGCGTACGTGTGCAGTATGCTCTCGTACCGTTTCATATTTCAAACCTGTTTTAGGTTTTACCAGAGCGCGCCCGCTCGGTCATCGCCCAAAATCATCGCCCAAAAAGGCGTTTTACTGGTATCTGAAAATATGACAGCCTTCATTCATAAAACGTATTACGTTCAGTTGTATGATCCAGTGCTGTATTCTCCTTGCTAACCTTCACTAATGCGCTACTCTACCTGGTAAACTACATTGATTACATGTTCCGGTCGTCTCCGACCACTCACTCCCGATCGACTCGGTTCGGCAAACCGGAGCCCGGTGAACTCTGCCTTGCCCTTGAGAGTTCAGTAGGCCCTTACGAATCACACGATATGCGTCCAATGCCGTCCTTCACTCTCACTTTCATGCCCGCTTTCTGGCGTCAACATCCGGCTTTCGTTAATCGTTCCCCTAGTTACCAAAGCGACCGGAGGCAGTTAGCGAGGTCAGGATTGTGTAAACTCGTCACGGAGCCTTCAGCCCGCAGAGCCGAGTCCCAGTTGCCTGCGGTGACCAAGTGTCCGGCCCTGTTCTTATTGTTCCTCAATGTTCCGGTCACCACAGCCGCTGGGAAAAACTGATACCCTCGTTAGCGTTGCCATTCACAGTTTTGGAAACGTGCTACGCACATATTGTGAGGCACGGGAGCCTCAAGGCTTGATAACATTGTAGTTTGTGTTTTGAATTCCAGCTAATGCAGCCAAACATAATAAACATGGCATGAGCTGACGGAACGTACCATCTAACTTTTGAAGAGCCTCTATTTTAAACCATTTAAAGAGCCTTTGTGCGTGTGTGTGTGTGTGTGTGTGTGTGTGTGTGTGTGTGTGTGTGTGTGTGTGTGCGTGTGTGTGTGTGTGTGTGTGTGTGTGTGTGTGCGTGTGCGTGTGCGTGTGCGTGTGCGTGTGCGTGTGCGTGTGCGTGTGCGTGTGCGTGTGCGTGTGCGTGTGCGTGTGCGTGTGC
Source organism: Chirona hameri (assembly GCA_036785665.1). Classification (NCBI taxonomy): domain Eukaryota; kingdom Metazoa; phylum Arthropoda; class Thecostraca; order Balanomorpha; family Balanidae; genus Chirona; species Chirona hameri. Next base: position 20,587 of record JAXIVJ010009150.1, read on the forward strand.
GTGCGCGCGCGCGCGCGCGTGTGCGCGTGCGTGTGTGTGCGTGTGCGTGTGCGTGTGCGTGTGCGTGTGCGTGTGCGTGGGAGGGGGGGGGGGGGGGCAATTTGTAAGGGTCTAATAAACCTGCTTCTGAGTTCTGAGTTATCTTCTGAAAAATAGCAATGGGTTGACGCGGGTCAACGGGTCAAGTTACCTCCCGAAAAAAATGTAAATGGGTTAACGGGCGGGTAGACGGGTTAATAATTTCACAGGATAGCGGGTCAAGCAATTTCCCGAAAAAGTATGTCTTCACGAGCTAACGGGTCAACCTTCCACTAATGGGATCCATTACTATTCTCTATACGGATCGGTGGTGTTTAGCATGGAGAACCTAAGCCGTCTGTAAATGTCATCCCACTGTCGGATCATGCCAAATTTTAGTAAGATGGCGCAACGCTGCTAACCGACCCAGGCGCTTAACCAGGCATTGACTGGGGTCTCAGCAGAACACCATTGACTGGGGGGGGGGGGGGGTTAAGCGCCCCCTGGTTATCTTCCGAACCAATGATCGCAGCGAGACGCACGAGGCGGCGATCGAAAGCTCTCAATGAGAGAAATCTAAAGCATGCTAAAAAATGTAAAAATAAGGGCAAATGTCAGGTCACGGTCAGGTCAAAGGTCAAAATCGGCGTATTTGAGTTTGTGGGCCATACTTTCCATCCAAAGCCTTCGATTGCGACCAGTTTCACCCACAGTGCTACTAAAGGTATGATACATATCCCGCATGAGCTAAAGTGAGATTGTTGGCCAAGGTCAAGGTCAAGGTCAGGTCACAAAAGATCACTATGCTCAAAATATCTACGAAAGTCATGCAACACATGTTTTTTGAGTTATTTACACGTATAATTCGATAGTAATAGTTATTTTACCACCTGGCCTCATTTACGTGAAGTAAATGTCAATTTCAGATCAAGTTCAGGTCACCGAAGGCCAAAGTTTTAAATTGTTAAATCTAAACAAAGAAGGCATGTTGCTAGACCAGTTTTGTCTCAGAAATATAGTGGTGGCATTTATTTGTCTGTATATAGTCGATAAAAGCAAAACAAACAAAAATGTTTTTCGTTCAAAATATGACGTCATGAGTTACCCATACTTTAGATGTTATAAGTCAGTGAAAAATGGAGATATCAGTTTGAAATTTGGTATGGTAGTTGCCTATGTATGGTTCTCTGACATATCTTCCGGTTTTTTGAATATTTTATAATAATTTGATTTTGTGATAATTTCCCCCAAAAAAAGTTTTTTGAGGTTTTGGAGGTAGAAAAATAAAATTTTCACAAATCTGAGAGACAGCCAGTTTGTAGCCGTTTAAATTTGTTATTTTTGGGCATTTCTTATTGCATTTTGCTTTAAATGTGGCATTTGTACGGCCTGGCAAAGTTTAGGTGATTTTTGTGTAAGACTCGTGGGTAGTGACGTCACTAAATTCGCTATAACTCGAAAAACAATACATGCAATTTCTTTACTTTTTTCTTTAGTTTCACGTTGATAGCGCTATTAGTTTTTCAGCTATTGCGAAAATTCTTCAGGTGGGGGGGGGGGGGGGTAAACGCCCTCCCCGTCAATGACGGGGTTTGCGTATATAGGTACAGCAGTAGGCAATGTCGAGGTATTAAGCCATTTTAATGGATGACTTCCGTACAGATGGGTGGATGGACGGATAGACGGACAATGTCATCTTATAATAGGTCGGATATATTCGCACAGCCTTACAACCATTCCGTGGCAACAGCATTTGCACTCCACCTCGTGACTATTGGTCCATCACCCATTGTTCATCTGTGCAGTCTTACTTAGCTAGTTGTCATACCAGACGTCTCCAAACAAGACGCTGGTTGCGGAAGCATTGCCTAGCGCTGAACACACAGATTATGGCTGCTCGAAGGCCGGACCGTGGCCGCCGCCTGTTTAATATTCCGTCGGCTGTGTCAGCTTCTGAGCGCTGACCCGATTTAGGCCGGCTCAGGCCTCATCTGCGCGAACACTCCGACTCTAGATGTATCGTGATTGTTTGATTGCTTGATTGATTGAACGAAAGAACGAACGAACGAACGAACGAACGAACGAACGAACGAACGAACGAACGAACGAATGAATGAATACATGAATACATGCATGAAGCGAAAATCGCTCGAAGAAGTAGACATATTCTGAGGGGGTATAAGTACGAATGAAGTGTCGGTACCTATCCCATCGGCGAATCCAGAACGGTGGTTGGGGGGGGGGGGGGGGGCACGGGTGCTTTTTGGGAGGCAAATTCCAAAAACTATCACACCATTCTGAAAACACATCGGATTTCGCTTGCTTATTTTTTCTTTCTTTCTCTCTAAATATACCACCACCCATTAGCAGGTGACCAGGAGTGCCCCCTCCCGCCATCCCGACTCTAAATACACCGCCCCCCAGCAGGTGACCAGGAGTGCCCCCTCCCGCGATCCCGACTCTAAATACACCGCCACCCATTAGCAGGTGACCAGGAGTGCCCCCTCTCGCGATCCCGACTCTAAATACACCGCCCCCCAGCAGGTGACCAGGAGTGCCCCCTCCCGCGATCCCGACTATAAATACACCGCCACCCATGACCAGGTGACCAGGAGTGCCCCCTCCCGCGATCCCGACTCTAAATACACCGCCCCCCAGCAAGTGACCAGGAGTGCCCCCTCCCGCGATCCCGACTCTAAATACACCGCCACCCATGACCAGGTGACCAGGAGTGCCCCCTCCCTCAATCCCGACTCTAAATACACCGCCACCCATGACCAGGTGACCAGGAGTGCCCCCTCTGGAGTGGGTGTCTTATTACTTCTTTGAATTGTTAGGTGCATTAGGTCTACGTGTATTTCATGGAAAGAATCTCCTTAAGAATGCTGATGTTCCCCCGTTCCCTAAACGTCTGACCAGGTGGCGACACCTCTGCTAGGTATACCGCTAATCATTACCTTTTCAGCGCCGGGACACTGTGTGCCTTTTCAGCAGATCTACCACGGGCGACATGGGAGCGACGTGTCTAGTTACCGAGTGCCGTCCGCCTGTCCCCAGTGGCTGACCCGAGTGCCGTCCATCTGACCGCAGTGCAGTGGCTGACCCGAGTGCCGTCTGCCTGTCCCCAGTGGCTAACCCGAGTGCCGTCCGCCTGTCCGCAGTGGCTGACCCGTGTGACGTCCGTCTGTCCCCAGTGGCTGACCCGAGTGCCGTCCACCTGTCCGCAGTGGCTGACCCGAGTGCCGTCCGCCTGTCCCTGGCTGACCCGAGTGCCGTCTGTCTGTCCCCAGTGGCTGACCCGAGTGCCGTCCGTCTGTCACCAGTGGCTGACCCGAGTGCCGTCCGCCTGTCCCCAGTGGCTGACCCGAGTGCCGTCCGCCTGTCACCAGTGGCTGACTCGAGTGCCGTCCGTCTGTCCCCAGTGGCTGACCCAAGTGCCGTCCGTCTGTCCCCAGTGGCTGACGCGAGTACCCTCCGCCTGTCCGCAGTGGCTGACCCGAGTGCCGTCCACCTGTCCCCAGTGGCTGACCCGAGTGTCGTCCACCTGTCCGCAGTGGCTGACCCGAGTGCCGTCCGCCTGTCCCTGGCTGACCCGAGTGCCGTCCGTCTGTCCCCAGTGGCTGACCCGAGTGCCGTCCGTCTGTCACCAGTGGCTGACCCGAGTGCTGTCCGCCTGTCCCCAGTGGCTGACCCGAGTGCCGTCCGCCTGTCCCCAGTGACCCGAGTGCCGTCCGTCTGTCCCCAGTGACCCGAGTGCCGTCCGCCTGTCCCCAGTGGCTGACCCGAGTGCCGTCCACCTGTCCCCAGTGGCTGACCCGAGTGCCGTCCACCTGTCCGCAGTGGCTGACCCGAGTGCCGTCCGCCTGTCCCTGGCTGACCCGAGTGCCGTCCGTCTGTCCCCAGTGGCTGACCCGAGTGCCGTCCGTCTGTCACCAGTGGCTGACCCGAGTGCCGTCCGCCTGTCCCCAGTGGCTGATCCGAGTGCCGTCCGCCTGTCTCCAGTGACCCGAGTGCCGTCCGTCTGTCCCCAGTGACCCGAGTGCCGTCCGCCTGTCCCCAGTGGCTGACCCGAGTGCCGTCCGCCTGTCCCCAGTGGTTGACCCGAGTGCCGTCCGTCTGTCCCCAGTGGCTGACCCGAGTGCCGTCCGCCTGTCCCCAGTGGCTGACTTTGTTGACTCTGGCCGCCGCCGCCACCGTCGCAGTCTCCAGCGCCCAGCAGGGCCGCCGCTGGCTCTGGCCATCTAGCGACGCAGAGCGCTTCTCCGGTTTCTCACATCACCCGCTAGGTGGCAGCCCGTTCCGTCAGCCGTACAGTCGCAGCCTCGGCGCCTTGCCCCCGCGGCGACGCCTACCGCCCGGCACCGGAACCGTGTCCTCCCTGCAGCAGCGCCCTCTGCAGAATCGGCTGGTGACGTCAGGTACGTCGCCAGTGACGTCACGCCGCCAGCGAGTGACGTCATCGGAGATGGAGGGGCGGCTGGTGTTGCCGTTCCGGCCGGGATACGAGCGGCGATTGTCGTACAATGCCAATGGTGGACTGTTCTTCGGCATTGAGAGGATCTATGAGCATTGAGCAGTGGGTGCGTCGCAACATGGTGCTATGAAGTGGTGGTGCAAGGTGAGGTGTTTGCTCGTTTGTTTTGTGCTCGTTTGATGTGTCTTAGCTCGAATGCCATTTGGTGCAACGAATTGACCCTGTCACAGTGTCCGAAATAGAAATGCGGTGTCAATTTAATTGAAAGGAATAAGACACATGTTGTTTCATTATGTAATTAATAATGCACGTTTGTTGCATGTCCCCCCCCCCCCCCCCCCCTTCTCTGGATGCATTATGTTTTTAGATATTATTCAACGACACTAAAGCTGGTACTTCACATGCTTGTTGTTTTCCGGAAACCTGTACGGAAAAGATAAGTAATGATTGCTGATCTTCATTACGTTTAATGTCATCAAAAAGTTAGCGATAGCAGTCATTACAAATTTCCATTTTAGGCACTTTGTTAACTGTTTCATGATGATGCAGTCTAAAGCTAACCTAACCTACTCCGGGTCAGGCAGCCCGCCGAGCCGCATCAACCAAAAACCAGAACCTGAAAACGTGTCCACCGTGGTACGAACTTCACCACCTGCGGTCCGGCCTGAAGCCACTGACCTCCGCTCGGTCGCCCACCCCGCACGGATAGGCTCATCAGTACTGGCGACTTTTCCCTGGGACATGCTCTTTACGCGTGTACCGGGCGCTGTGTGTGCAGAGACGGCGCGTGTACCGGGCGCTGTGTGTGCAGCGACGGCGCGTGTACCGGGCGCTGTGTGGGCAGAGACGGCGCGTGTACCGGGCGCTGTGTGTGCAGAGACGGCGCGGTGTACCGGGCGCTGTGTGTGCAGAGACGGCCACCATTTGGTCGTCCGAGGCGCTCAGGTTCCGTCCGGCTGGCGATCGCCGCCTTAAAGGTTCACCTTCAACATTAGTTTTAAACTGAGATAGCAGTTTTGTAGCCCGTGTTGAGAAATCCTTATCTGGAACTTTTCTTGGCTGAAAAGACTCTCCAGCCGAAGATATTTGACTTTTTGACGAAGGAATGTGGCGCATATATGATGTACCGTACCGTCTGAAAGTGCCAGCACAGCCAGGGAGCATGCGCAGACCAATAACGCACACCATCAAATTAATAATTTACGACCTTCTGTCCTGAATTGGCGCGATGTAGGACCATTTTTGAAAAGAAAAAAAAAGAAACTGTATTACAAAATATAATAAAATCGTGTTCTGAAAAATTTCCCGAAGGTGAACTATTTCCTTTAAAGGAAATAGTTCACCTTCAACATGGATTTTGAACTGAAATAGCAGTTTTGTAGCCCGTGTTGAGAAATCCTTATCTGGAACTTTTCTTGGCTGAAAAGACTCTCCAGCCGAAGTTATTTGACTTTTTGGCGAAGGAATACGGCGCATATATGATGTACCGTACCGTCTGAAAGTGCCAGCACTGCCATGGAGCATGCGCAGACCAATAACGCACACCATAAAATCAATAATTTACAACCTTCTGTCCTGAATTGGCGCGATGTAGGACCATTTTTAAAAAGAAAAAAAGAAACTGTATTAAAAATATAATAAAATCGTGTTCTGAAAAATTTCCGAAGGTGAACTATTTCCTTTAACTCCCGCCTGCCTCCTGTTGTTATCAGCAGGGCGTTCCGTCGCTGGATTTACATAGCGTCAAATAAACACGATACTGACATCGCGCGGTATATAGTTCCCTCTGTTATTCACATTGGTCGGTCAGATGCAGACATAGGCTGACGCTGACCGAGGCTCGTCTCAGCTCCTTGTGGAGGAGGACCGGCCGCCTCCTCCTCCACCCCCTCCCCCCCCCCCCCCCCCGGGCCGCCTGCAGTAACCCTCCGCAGGTGAGCTTGACGTTCGTCTGCGCCTAACGAGCGTGCAGACCGGCGGTCGACCCGTGCTGATTCCCCGCGCTGGAAATTCAGGTAGGAGTCTGAAGCGTTCATGCGGCGCGGGATTAATTAAAGGAAATCAGTCACTTTTATAATGGGGGTTTAAACTGAGATAGCGCCGGTAAACTGAGATAGCGTTTTAAACTGAGACATTCCGGACAAAATCAAAACTAGCTGTTTGGTGTATGACGTAAAAATGTTCACCCGAGTCCAGATTCATGATCCAATCGATGTAGGCACCCTTCAGGCAGATCTAACCCGTCTCTGCATATGGTCAAAAACCTGGAAAATGAAACTCAACCCAGTGTGCGTGTGTGTGTGTACTGTATGTGTGATCTCGACTGCAACCGTAATTGGGCTCAGGCCTGTGGTTGCTAGAAATTAAATAAACCAATAAACAAATAGACTGGTTTCCTTTAACCCCGTTCGTAAATCGACTTAAAGGAAATAGTTCACCTTCGGGATTTTTTTTTTCAGAACACGATTTTATTATATTTTGTAATACAGTTTCTTTTTTTCTTTTCAAAAATGGTCCTACATCGCGCCAATTCAGGACAGAAGGTCGTAAATTATTAATTTTATGGTGTGCGTTATTGGTCTGCGCATGCTCCCTGGCTGTGCTGGCACTTTCAGACGGTACGGTACATACGGTACGGTAGACGGTACGGTACGGTACATATATGCGCCGCATTCCTTCGTCAAAAAGTCAAATATCTTCGGCTGGAGAGTCTTTTCAGCCAAGAAAAGTTGCAGATAAGGATTTCTCAACACGGGCTACAAAACTGCTATTTCAGTTCAAAACCCCATGTTGAAGGTGAACTATTTCCTTTAACTCCATCTCGTCGATTAACTCCGTATGTATACTGCGCCTGGAGACTAGAGTGCACGCATCGTGTGGTCACGTGACGTGTGTGACGACTGGAGGTCACGTGACATGTGGGCGCATGGTAATACAGCTAGGACTATTAATTCCCAACTTCATTTTTGCACTTGATCACATCCAAGCACATCCCAGCATCGTTATTATGCGTTAGTAAGAACGTTATTCACTGTTGTCAATTGTTTTGTTTGGATCGCTGCGGGGACGGGCACTAAGGGATATCAACACCAATCTTTGTGTACTTTATGCCGCATTATACCGAGATCTTCTCACAAAATCTCAGTGAAATTGGCAAAGTACTTTGGGAGATAATGACGTTTTAGTAACGCCATGTTACGCCATTTTTTTACGTAAAAACGATTAATATATCTCCTTTCTCCTCCTAGTTCCTGGTATTAGAATGTCTTCCTTACGCTCAGTAATTTCGACACCGTACCTAAAATTATAGGAGTTTAGCAGTTTCGGACTTCCGAAAGGTCGGCTGTTGCTAGGACATCACATTCGTTTTTCCGATACACTCTGCCACTCTGCCACTCCTTATCACACTCTCCGTTAGTTTTCGTAGAGGGGATCATTTAGACCACCAGGGTGAAGTTGTCTCAGAGGTTCACCCGGGCACGGGTTCAATTACATAATTCGATGAATTCACTATCTGATCTGACACAAGAATAACTCAAACATTTGATAATATCGGTAGGTGACCTACTCGGTGGAAAAAAAAACGATACAGATGGGTACATACACCTGGGTCGCTACTACTTGTCACTCAGAAAAAGGCAGCGACCTCGGCCAGATGTAATTTGGCAAAATAATTCCCTGACGCTTCCCAAATCAAGTATAACGCTGAGCATTGCTGGGATTTTGCCGGCTGAACCTGTCTGAGACTGGTGCTATCTGATCTGCCTGAGACTGGTGCCGCCTGGTTGAACCCCTGCCTGAGACTGGTGCCGCCTGGTTGAACCTGTCTGAGACTGGTGCCGTCTGGTTGAACCTGTCAGACTGGTGCCGTCTGGTTGAACCTATCTGAGACTGGTGCCGCCTGGTTGAACCTGTCTGAGACTGGTGCTATCTGATCTGCCTGAGACTGGTGCCGCCTGGTTGAACCTGTCTGAGACTGGTGCCGCCTGGTTGAACCTGTCTGAGACTAGTGCCGCCTGGTTGAACCTGTCGGAGACTGGTGCCGCCTGGTTGAACCTGTCTGAGACTGGTGCTATCTGATCTGCCTGAGCCTGGTGCCGCCTGGTTGAACCTGTCTGAGACTGGTGCCGCCTGGTTGAACCTGTCGGAGACTGGTGCCGCCTGGTTGAACCTGTCTGAGACTGGTGCCGCCTGGTTGAACCTGTTTGAGACTGGTGCCGCCTGGTTGAACCTGTCGGAGACTGGTGCCGCCTGGTTGAACCTGTCTGAGACTGGTGATGCCTGGTTGAGCCTGTCTGAGACTGGTGATGTCTGGTTGAACCTGTCTGAGACTGGTGCTGTCTGTTTGAGCCTGTCTGAGACTGGTGCCGCCTGGTTGAACCTGTCTGAGACTGGTGCCGTCTGGTTGAACCTGTCTGATATTGGTGCCGCCTGGTTGAACCTGTCTGAGACTGGTGCCGCCTGGTTGAACCTGTCTGAGACTGGTGCCGTCTGGTTGAACCTGTCTGAGACTGCTCCGCCTGGTTGAACCTGTCTGAGACTGGTGCCGTCTGATCTGGCTGAGTCTGATGCCGCCTGGTTGAACCTGTCTGAGACTGGTGCCGCCTGGTTGAACCTGTCTGAGACTGGTGCCGTCTGGTTGAACCTGTCTGAGCCTGGTGCCGTCTGGTTGAACCTGTATGAGACTGGTGCCGTCTGGTTGAACCTGTCAGACTGGTGCCGTCTGGTTGAACCTATCTGAGACTGGTGCCGCCTGGTTGAACCTGTCTGAGACTGGTGCCGTCTGGTTGAACCTGTCTGAGACTGGTGATGTCTGGTTGAACCTGTCTGAGACTGGTGCCGCCTGGTTGAACCTGCCTGAGACTGGTTCCGCCTGGTTGAACCTGCCTGAGACTGGTGCCGCCTGGTTGAACCTGTTTGAGACTGGTGCTATCTGATCTGCCTGAGACTGGTGCCGCCTGGTTGAACCTGTCGGAGACTGGTGCCGCCTGGTTGAACCTGTCTGAGACTGGTGCCGCCTGGTTGAACCTGTTTGAGACTGGTGCCGCCTGGTTGAACCTGTCGGAGACTGGTGCCGCCTGGTTGAACCTGTCTGAGACTGGTGATGCCTGGTTGAGCCTGTCTGAGACTGGTGATGTCTGGTTGAACCTGTCTGAGACTGGTGATGTCTGGTTGAACCTGTCTGAGACTGGTGCCGCCTGGTTGAACCTGCCTGAGACTGGTCCCGCCTGGTTGAACCTGCCTGAGACAGGTACCGTCTGGTTGAACCTGTCTGAGACTGGTGCTATCTGATCTGCCTGAGACTGGTGCCGCCTGGTTGAACCTGTCTGAGACTGGTGCCGCCTGGTTGAACCTGTTTGAGACTGGTGCCGCCTGGTTGAACCTGTCGGAGACTGGTGCCGCCTGGTTGAACCTGTCTGAGACTGGTGATGCCTGGTTGAACCTGTTTGAGACTGGTGCTGTCTGGTTGAACCTGTCTGAGACTGGTGCCGTCTGGTTGAACCTGTCGGAGACTGGTGCCGCCTGGTTGAACCTGTCGGAGACTGGTGCCGCCTGGTTGAACCTGTCTGAGACTGGTGCCGCCTGGTTGAACCTGTTTGAGACTGGTGCCGCCTGGTTGAACCTGTCTGAGACTGGTGATGCCTGGTTGAGCCTGTCTGAGACTGGTGATGTCTGGTTGAACCTGTCTGAGACTGGTGCTGTCTGGTTGAACCTGTCTGAGACTGGTGCCGTCTGGATGAACCTGTCTGGGACTGGTGCCGTCTGGTTGAACCTGTCTGAGACTGGTCCCGCCTGGTTGAACCTGTCTGAGACTGGTGCCGCCTGGTTGAACCTGTCTGAGACTGGTGATGCCTGGTTGAACCTGTCTGAGACAGGTGCCGTCTGGTTGAACCTGTCTGAGACTGGTGCCACCTGGTTGAACCTGACTGAGACTGGTACCGCCTGGTTGAACCTGTCTGAGACTGGTGCTGTCTGGTTGAACCTGTCTGATACTGGTGCAGTCTGGTTGAACCTGTCTGAGACTGGTGCTGTCTGGTTGCAGATGGCGGAGGTCGGCGGTGCCCACTGATTTCTGGCGCCGCCTGCCCGCCGCGGCACGTGCTGCTCTCCGGTGCCGACCCGGCCAGTCTGCTCTCCTGCGGCAACGACGCCTCGTGTCCGCGGGGTACGAGCTGCTGCTACCACCCGTGTCTGACGCTGAGCCTGTGCCTGACGCCCGGGGCCAACGTGGTGCCGCGGCTGACCTGATGGGCCAACGTGGTGCCGCGGCTGGCCTGAGGGGCCAACGTGGTGCCGCGGCTGGCCTGAGGGGCCAACGTGGTGCCGCGGCTGGCCTGATGGGCCAACGTGGTGCCGCGGCTGACCTGATGGGCCAACGTGGTGCCGCGGCTGGCCTGAGGGGCCAACGTGGTGCCGCGGCTGGCCTGAGGGGCCAACGTGGTGCCGCGGCTGGCCTGAGGGGCCGCTGAAGTGCCGCGGTTGGCCTGAAGTGCCGCAGAGGTGCCGCGGCTGGGCGGACCGGCTGTCAGCACAGTGGGACGGCACACACCTGTGGTATGTGGATTGGACCAATGTCGCTGACTGCCTGTCCCATTATCTGCACATCGCTCGTCATGGCATGCCAGCTGAGTCCTCTGCTCGCTCCTTGTAAATCCAACCGGACGCTACCATTTCAGCCAGGTTGTATTCGCCCTGTGTTTCGTGCCATAAGCGTCGTTTTACCAAAGACTGCCCCGCAAGTAAATCGTATTGCTGTTTTATGCCTAGTAGTGACGAATAAACACCCCAAGTCTCTACTCATTTGATGGTTTTGCTTTGCGGACGTGGAAAGGCGAGTCATGGTTGGTGAACGGTGGCTGACAGCTCGCACGGTCGAGTTAGGAGCCAGGTGTGCAGCGTCACCGTGAGCTGCATCAGCCAACCGCTGCACCCACAGCCGGCCGCCGCGCCGACCCTCTCGTCAGCACCGGCAGGTGGTGACGGCGGTGGTGATATGGTGACGGCGGTGGTGATGGCATGACGGCGGTGGTGTTGGTGATGGTGATTAGGACGTTTTTTTATATTTCTGATGACGTTTTTCACCCGAGTCGGCGCCGGAATACTGTCACGTGAGATGGACGATTCACCGGGTTTATTGGTGGTACGAAGACCGAAACGAGCAGTCAACGAAGAACGAACGAATCGAAACACCGCATGGTTCTCCATCGTTTTTTTTCCTCCAAAAATTATAGGCTGTGTAGTGTGTATATGCACTTTTCTGCTGTAGGGAACAGGTGTCATATTGCGCCCTACTAAAGTAAATATCGTCTAAAAAGCAGACTGGTTATTGATTCATCTTCTTTGCAACGATTAAATCATGATTCATTTCGGAATCTGAATGATTCAATCACTGTTCGATTCACGGATAACAGTTTGATAAATGATTCTTTCCGATTCACAGAATCAAAACAAATATTTTAATCGATTCACGTTTGATTCAACATTTAAATATATGTGGTGAATTTATGTCAAATAAATGCAAATGGAAACCTACATATCTATGATCATTAAAACATTGTTACAGCAACACTATTTCAGTATAAATGAATGTAGCCGCTGGGACTGCGTGTATTTGCACAATTTACCAGTGTACTTGAATTGTTAAGAATCTTTAAATCTTTTGATTCGATCAGCCCTTATTTGATGCGGGGTTTGATTCAATCACGATTCATGAATCAAAAGATCTGGTGGCGAATCAATATTTTTTTTTGTTATTCAAGGAATTTTGATTGAATGATTCCAATCGATTCAATCAGTGTCGAATCAATAACCAGTCTGCCAAACTCGTTATTGATTCACCTTTTTTGGAAGGATTCAATCCAGATTCATTTTGGAATATGAATGATTCAGTCACCGTTTGATTCATGGATAGCCATTTTGAGGAATGATTCTTTCCGATTCAAAGAATCATTTTTTTAAAAACACGTTTGACTCACTATTGAAATAGCATTGCCCAGTCTTTTGGATTAAATCAGCCTTGTTTCTATGCGGGGTTGGATTCAATCATGATTCATGAATACACAAAATTCAGTGGTGAATCGATTCTTCTTTGATTCAAGGGATTTTAATTGAACGATTTCAATCGATTCAATCGGAGTCGAATCATTCACCAGTCTGTTATCAAACCTGCCTGTCCCTTGAGAGCCACTGAGCAAACGCAAATATGCTGTAGTTTTGCGTTATAACAAGGGCGCCCACCTTCCTTCCTCGGTCACAACAGCAGCGGAGGTCAGATCTGGCCTCCATCCCCACTCACAAGCCGGGGAGATTTAGTACCTTGTGCAGATGTAGTATTTAGTAATCACGTGACTTAACTGGCCCGACGCTGGGGTCTCCAGCCGAACGCGCGGCGCTGGGGGGGGGGGATTTTACCCCTGCCCCCGTCGTATCTTTCGAACCAATAACCGCAGCGAGATGCGCAAGGCGGCGAACGAAAGCCCTCAAGGAGACGAATATATTGCAGGCCCGAAATTTTTAAAATAAGGTCACCTGTCAGGTCAGCTCAGGTTAATGGGTCAAACTTAAGGTATTTTAGTTTTTGAGCCATACTTTCCATCCAAAGCCTTAGCTAGCGACCATTATCGCATAAGGTGCTCTCAAAGGTATCATGCATCTCCCGTATAAGCGAAAGTGAAATTGTAAGGAAATGTCAAGGTCAGCTCACAAAAGGTCACAGTTCTACGAAAGCCATACGACACATGTTGCATCGGTTATTTTACACGTATAATTCGATAGTAGCAGTCATTTTCACAACCTGACCCCATATAATGACCCTCATGTCAAGGTCAGGTCACACAAAGGTCAAAAGTTAAACTTGATTAATCTAAGTAAAAAAGGCGTGTGTCTAGACCAGCTTTGTGTCAGAAATGTAGCGGTGGTATTTATTTGTCTGTATCTGGTCACTAAAAGTAAAAAAAGGTATTTGAAAAAAAATGACGTCATGAGTTACTTATACTTAGGGAGCCATAAGTCAGTCAAAAACAAAGATATTGCTTTTAAATTTGATTTGGATATTGTCCATACTTGGTTATCTAACAAGTCTTCTGTTTTTTGATAACTTTTTAAAATATTTTTTGGAAATTAAATAAAATATTAGTTTTTTATTTCTTTGGGTCCAAAATCCAAAAGTTTGAAAATTTAAGATAGCCATTTGAAAGAAAATATTATTTTGGAATATCACGTAGTGCTTTAGCAAGGAGCATTTAAAATAATTAAGTAAGTTTTTGTTCGACCTTCTCCTTGAAATGACGATCTGAATATTAAAAAATGAAACAATTATTTACATGTGCATTCGGGTACAACCCTTCATCAGATGTATTGATTAAAACATGACACTCAATTACAGGATCAAAACATTTCGATAGCTCGTGAAGTTCGATTATCTTATCCTCGTATACAGTCAAACTATAACGCCACTCGTCGATCCAAACAATTAACAAGACATATAAGCAATAAGCATATCGCCAACTACTAATCGTTTCGTTCTAATCGTGGCTACCTGTTCAAATCAATCGCGATCACTATCAGTCAAAAAGGTCGGCCATCACAAAACTAATCAATGTCGCACAATATGACAAACACGCATGCTCATAACACACATCTATCCTGACATAAGACGCCACGATGAAATTTGTTCGTTCAAAACTGGCTTCTTGTCCCTGATCATGATAGCAAACCAAGAGCAATACGGTTCGTTCCCAATTTCTGAGGGCAGCAAGGCTATCTTCAGATGCAGAGGCGAAGAAAAAAAGCTTTGGTAAGATCAGAGATCTATTTCTGAAGAACGGTTATCCCGCTCATGTGCTGAACCGTGTTCAGCGACAGGTGTTGAGGTCAACAGACGGTCTTGAAGGCAGGTGGGAGAGGTGGCGCAAAGCTAAACGTAAGACATGTGATCAAGGCAGAGATCACCGCAACAGTCGCACTGATGGTGTCCTCAACTTACCCTATGTAGACGAGACAGTGTTATGTAAAGTAAAACAGGTTGTTAGAAAAAGTGGTTTTAACATGAACCTTTCCTGGTACTCGCCGAAAACCTTAAAACGTGAGTTGGTGCACTCATCTCTATCTGACCCCCATGTCCTTCAGGGAAGAAAACTTGCTACACTTGTAAAATGTTAAAAAATGGTAGATGCACGGACACAAATGTGGTGTATGAGCTTAGGTGTAAGTTTTGTGGAGCCACATATGTAGGAGAGAGTAAGAGGCCCCTACGTTTCTGCTACAATGAGCACTTGCGGTGCGCTCAAAATGAAACTGAACTCACTCCTGTTGGTGATCATTTTAAATCAAATCATAGCGGCATCACCAAAGCGGAAAAAGTTCTGATCCACCTCTATAAATTGTTATTTTGATGAAAACTAGAGAACATCCAGATAGGAAAATCGCCGAATCTATCATGATCAGGGACGAGAAGCCAGTTTTGAACGAACACATTTAATCGTGGCGTCTTATGTCAGGATAGATGTGTGTTATGAGCATGCGTGTTTGTCATATTGTGCGACATTGATTAGTTTTGTGATGGCCGACCTTTTTGACTGATGGTGATCGCGATTGATTTGAACAGGTAGCCACGATTAGAACGAAACGATTAGTAGTTGGCGATATCCCAGCCAGCAATCCCGCTCCGATCGGGAGCAGGATTCCAGAGCGAATCCCACACGGTCAGGTTTGGGATTTTCTTAGGATCGGCTTGGGATATGAAACACTTCGTACGGGGAAATTAAGTCCGTTTGCCCCACCGTTCCCCAAACTTTCCCCGTACCCACGGTTGGGATGTCCCGTGCGTTCCCCGAGCCGCCTATGGTGAATACGGATTGCAAAAGATCCGATCCCGATCGGGAATCCCAAACGTTTCCCGTGCGTCCGGTTGGGACGCCCCGCGCGTTCCCCGAACTGCCTTTGTGAAATACTCATTGAAAAACGTCCGACCTGATCGGGATCCCCAACCGTTCCCCGTACTGGAATCCCGACCGAATCCCAAGCTGCCCCATTCCAGCATGGACCGCCTTCGGCACTATACGTGCAAACAGGTCTTCTCTCAAAATACACTATAACACATGATGGAAAACGTATATTAACACCAGCAGCAAGTCACACACGCTGTCGTGTCTTCATCTCACTGCACCACACAACGCACGGCGCTGGCTATATCGTACGGCACCAGTTCGAAGTCAGCCGCCGGCTCCACTAGCTCCGCGGACGCCCCGGCGCTCTCTGGCGAGCGCTTGGAGTTTGGTGTTACCGTTGACTGGAGCACCTGTTTCTTCCTGACCGGCTCCGCGCCCACGCGGCGATCTTAGGCACCCGACAGCCACCGGGAGACGAAGTGTCACTTGTCTTGGCGGGTCGCCTTCCATATCATGAAGAGCGTGTCTGCAAAATGTTATAAAGTTATTGCCACCATTCGTTGCGCAAATCAATTGACAGGAACTAGGACAAAGATGGGATCTGGCCACGGACTCAGCGCTCAGCGTACTTAGCACCGGCGCACCGGTGCTGGGTCTCGGTGCTGAGTCCGGCTAGAAGCAAAAACAAAACAAAAACAAAACAGCTAGCCGAACCAACCCTGAGGCCAATTTCATACAAATAAATTCCCTTTTAATATTGTGTAATGGCGCCACGCACTTCAACATAACCACACGCTTTTACCCTCAATTTCTCAAATGAAACTTGTTGGCATCTTTCGACACTGGATGCCTGTTTTATCATAGGCCGTTGTACCAGTACGCCGTCACACACAACTTCAAAAGTTTTTTTTTGTATTGATAAAATTGGCTCTGGTGGCGATAATCTACGAAAAACCGATCCTTTGGATATCTTCAGCTCGAAAATAGTGATGAACACACGTATCAAATAAACGCACGTATTTCACACTCACAGTTCATAATTAGGTACTTAACTCCGATCACGAAGCACGATTGAAAGCCTTCTGCATCTCCACGGTAAGTTGAACACTGGTAACGGTCCGGCGCCACTCACAACACTGCCGCGCAAACAGGGCCTCGGCGCCAACTGCCGCGCGGACGCGTGGTTTGAAAACTGTTTGCACGACCACCCATTGGCTGATCTAGGGGGGGGGGGGACTTTGGGCGGGCATGTGCCGGTCTGAATTTGCACGTATTCCCCAAGAAAACCCAGACTGATTTCTGTGAAAACGGAGCAAATTCCAAGTGTTCCCGAGGTCCATGTTATGTGCAATTTACCCAAGCAAAGCCCAATTCTGAGGTCGGGGAAACAAAGAAAATCCCAAACGTTCCTGAGATCCGCAATCGTGCATTTTCCCCAAACAAATCCCGGCTCAGCCGGTCGGGAAAACGAAGAAAATCCCAATCTTCCCCAATCGCTGACCAGAAAGGACGGAATCCGATTGGGAAACGATTGGGGAATCCCAAAGGTTTCCCAATCGTTTGGGGAACAGTTGGTCTTCCCTAAGCCTTCCCCAACTTTCCCCGAGTCTTCCCCAACCGAAATGCTGGCTGGGATGCTTATTGATTATATGTCTTGTTACTTGTTTGGATCGACGAGTGGCGTTATAGTTTGACTGTATATGAGGATAGGCTAATCGAACTTCACGAGCTATCGAAATGTTTTGATCCTGTAATTGAGTGTCATGTTTTAATCAATACATCTGATTAAGGGTTGTACCCGAATGCACATGTAAATAATTGTTTCATTTTTATATATTTAGATCGTCATTTCAAGAAGGTCGAACAAAAACTTACTTAATTAGAATATTATTTTCTTTCTTTTGACGCTTTTATTTTGCAATTTGCATCAAAACTCTATTGTTTACGGTTTTACAAAAATTTAACTTTTTTCCACCAAAAATGGCATGACATGACGTCACTAAAACGTCATTATCTTCCACACTACTTGATCAATGTCAATAAAATGTTGTCCGAAGACGTAAAATTGATGAAGCACAAGGTACCGACAGTTTCAATTTGATAACTTTCACGGTTTTCAAGTTAAGAAAATCCGGGAGGGGAGGGGGGTAAAATTTATCCCCCCAGCGCCGCGCGGGTTCACGCGCCCTGGAGGGCCTCTGATAATTACACGCACTGGAGGGGGGGGGGGGGGGGGGGAGGGGGCGGATTCTCCACAAGATATGAATGAACTCCAAGTCCAAGTTCGAATGAACTCCAAACATGTTTGTATAGGTGATAAAGCGGTAGCGCTTCCATCTGTTTTTAGACTGTACCGTCTTCCCCCAGGGTGTTGCGGTACAGTCTATACTACAGTAATTGCACTCACAACGTCGTCCGGCTAAGAGCCGACCGTCAACAGGCTCACGAAGGGTTGTGGCGCACAATGACGTCCAAACAGGGAGGACGGCAAACGTGTTCCCCAGTGCTTTCGGAATTTGGGCCCATGACAATTTCCGTTCTCTGCCAGACCTTAGCAACGCCAGCTCATGCTGATGTAAATGTGTATCAGTTTGCAGAAGTGTAGACCACGACCGCCCCCCCCCCCCCCGCCCCCTCAGCCATGAAGCAAACAGGACCGGCGGGTCCTGTCAGCGGCGCCGGACCAGTGCGGGGCAGTCAGTCCTGGGACAGCCGTGCGGCCGGTGGTGACGCGTCTGACAGCTGGTACTGTGCCGTGCTCTGCCGCCGTCCCACCAGCGCTGAGCCGTCAGTCTCCGGTCCGCAGCCCGTGTGGCCCGACCTGACCCGTCAGGATGCCGGCCTGGCTGCCGGAGCGGCGCGGCGACCCGTCTGCTGGTGGTGATGTGTGTGATGGCCGGCTGTGCCGCGGCACAGCAGCAGCAGCAGCCATCCGCAGAGTTCCTCATTGACACCACTCCAGACGAGCTGTGGTGCTTCATAGAGCAGGCGGTCTAGGCCGAGCAGCAGCCGTCCGCCGAGTTCAGCACCACTCCGGACGAGCTGTAGTGCTTCATAGAACAGGCGGTCTGGGCCGAGCTGCAGCCGTCCGTGAGTTCACCTTTGACACCACTCCGGACGAGCTGTGGTTCTTCATAGAACAGGCGGTCTGGGCCGAGCTGCAGCCGTCCGCCGAGTTCAGCACCACTCCGGACGAGCTGTGGTGCTTCATAGAACAGGCGGTCTGGGCCGAGCTGCAGCCGTCCGCCGAGTTCAGCACCACTCCGGACGAGCTGTGGTGCTTCATAGAACAGGCGGTCTGGGCCGAGCAGCAGCCGTCCGCCGAGTTCACCTTTGACACCACTCCGGACGAGCTGTGGTGCTTCATAGAACAGGCGGTCTGGGCCGGGCTGCAGCCGCTCGTCAGCAAACTCGAGTTGCGGGTGAACGAGCTGGACGGCAGACTGGTAAAGCTCGACTCGTGGGTGAACGAACTGGACGGCAGGCTGGTAAAGCTCGACTCGTGGGTGGATATGTAACAATGCTTACATTTTTTTGGTTCGGACTACAGCTAAATTTTCCGCCGCTCAGCGCCTGAACCCGGGCGGTGGTCGCAGATATGATATACACACCCCTCCCCCCGTTCGAAGGGGGCCTTAGCAGAGTGAGAGACAGAGGAGCCCGGCTGTCAGCCGCTGTCGGCCACCGACCCTGTCACCCGACAGCCGCCTGTCACCTGCCCCCTGCCATCCGCCGGCACGTCGTCCACCGGAGTCGCGTAAACAAAAAAACCGCCGGCGGGCTCTTTCTCCCACCTCCCCCTCCCCTCCCCCAATGCTCCTGCCCGGCCTGACATATACAGAGTCACCTCCCAGATCACCACGTGCGCAAACTGAGCCGCCAGCGCCCATCAACAGAGGACCGAGCCGGAAATCTGCCGCGGGGCGCGCAAACAGAAAAACAACAAACAAACCAGAGCAGCTGGACAACCAGAGTCACCTCCAGACGCCGGACACCTGCCAGGCCGTCATCTGTCGGATGTATAAAGCCAAGG
>JAXIVJ010009150.1:45000-52293 GCA_036785665.1 Chirona hameri
GCTCTGTCGAGGGAGACCCTGTCCTAATATCCACCAATTACCGAACTCCACATACCATCTTGGTATACCTTATATCCGAGCAGTGAGAGGCCGGCCTATATGTTGACTGACGAGTGGCCAGCCTCATCAAAAATATTATGTACGAGTCCGGGCAGCGCAATTGCAACTGTTTGAAATTCATATACATTCGCGGGTATTCTGAGAAAAAAACGCGAAAAACAGCGGGCCGACGTTGCCGTAAATCGATCCGGGAGGTTAAGAAACCCCCGCATGCAAATTTTCGAAATGTTGCAAATTGTTGCAAAATGTTGCAATACGCTCTAAATATTGAAAATGAAGTCCCAGAGCGCTGATTTTAACGTCATTGCAATCAGCGGCCCGATCGGGTCCAGAAGATAATTTTACAGAAAAGGAACATTTTGATTGACTTTTTTGTTGTTGAAATTTTTGAAATTATGCAATGTTGCAAAACCCGATTGCACGCTACAGATACGCTGGACAGCAGGCTAGTAAAGCTCGACTCGCGGGTGGATAAGCTCACCATCCGACTGTTCGACATACCGGACAGCCAGAAATCACAACTGGACGGGCTAGTCGCCAAATATGACAGCCAACAATCACAACTGGACGAGCTAGTCGCCAAATATGACAGCCAACAATCACAACTGGACGAGCTAGTCGCCAAGTATGACAGACAACAATCACAACTGGACGAGCTAGTCGCCAAATATGACAGCCAACAATCACAACTGGACGAGCTAGTCGCCAAATATGACAGCCAACAATCACAACTGGACGAGCTAGTCGCCAAATATGACAGCCAACAATCACAACTGGACGAGCTAGTCGCCAAATATGACAGACAACAATCACAACTGGACGAGCTAATCGCCAAATATGACAGCCAACAATCACAACTGGACGAGCTAGTCGCCAAATATGACAGCCAACAATCACAACTGGACGAGCTAGTCGCCAAATATGACTGCCAACAATCACAACTGGACGAGCTAGTCGCCAAATATGACGGCCAGAAATCACAACTGGACGAGCTAGTCGCCAAATATGGCAGCCAACAATCACAACTGGACGAGCTAGTCGCCAAATATGACAGCCAAAAATCACAACTGGACGGGCTAGTCGCCAAATATGACAGCCAACAATCACAACTGGACGATCTAGTCGCCAAATATGACAGCCAACAATCACAACTGGACGAGCTAGTCGCCAAATATGACAGCCAACAATCACAACTGGACGAGCTAGTCGCCAAATATGACAGCCAACAATCACAACTGGACGAGCTAGTCGCCAAATATGACAGACAACAATCACAACTGGACGAGCTAGTCGCCAAATATGACAGCCAACAATCACAACTGGACGAGCTAGTCGCCAAATATGACAGCCAACAATCACAACTGAACGAGCTAGTCGCCAAATATGACAGCCAACAATCACAACTGGACGAGCTAGTCGCCAAATATGACTGCCAACAATCACAACTGGACGAGCTAGTCGCCAAATATGACGGCCAGAAATCACAACTGGACGAGCTAGTCGCCAAATATGGCAGCCAACAATCACAACTGGACGAGCTAGTCGCCAAATATGACAGACAACAATCACAACTGGACGAGCTAGTCGCCAAATATGACAGACAACAATCACAACTGGACGAGCTAGTCGCCAAATATGACAGCCAACAATCACAACTGGACGAGCTAGTCGCCAAATATGACAGCCAACAATCACAACTGGACGAGCTAGTCGCCAAATATGACAGCCAACAATCACAACTGGACGAGCTAGTCGCCAAATATGACAGCCAAAAACCACAACTGGACGGGCTAGTCGCCAAATATGACAGCCAACAATCATAACTGGACGAGCTAGTCGCCAAATATGACAGCCAAAAATCACAACTGGACGGGCTAGTCGCCAAATATGACAGACAACAATCACAACTGGACGAGCTAGTCGCCAAATATGACAACCAACAATCACAACTGGACGAGCTAGTCGCCAAATATGGCAGACAACAATCACATCTGGACGAGCTAGTCGCCAAATATGACAGCCCAAAACCACAGCTGGACGGGCTAGTCGCCAAATATGACAGCCAAAAATCACAACTGGACGAGCTAGGCGCCAAATATGACAGCCAGATATCACAACTGGAAAGCCTGACTACTCACCTAGGCAGTCAGGAATCCCAGCTGACCATACTTGTTGCAAAACTGGACAGTCAGCAATCTCAGCTGGCTGTGCTGACCGACACATCCAGCAGCGAGCAATCCCGGCTGGACGGAGCGATCAACAAGACGGACAGCCAGCAAACTCAGATCGATGAGCTAGCCGTCAGGCTGGACCAAGTGGAGGGCGAGGGTGGGCCGGAAGACAGCGAGCCACTGCCCCGCGAGTGCAGCGAGCTGCCGGCCGGCGCCCAGAGCGGGATACACATGCTGCAGCCGTGCCTGGACCGCTCCCTGCCCCCGGTGCAGGCTTACTGCGAGCTGGACACGGACGGCGGAAAGTGGACCGTGTTTCAGCGGAGAGACAGCATACAGCCGCACCCGGACTTCTACCTCCACCGGGCCGAGTACAAATAGGGCTTCGGCGACCTGAACGCGGAGTTTTGGTGGGGCTTAGAGAACCTGTGGAGGATGACGTCAGCGCAGGACCGGCAGTACCAGCTGCGGATAGACATGGCGGATTCTGAGGGTGAGAAGCGACACGGCGTGTAACAGGGCTTCCGGATCTCATCTGAGGAGGACGGATACCTGCTGAGTGCGGCCACCTACACCGGAGATGCCGGAGACAGTCTCGGTTACGTCAACAGGAAATTTTCGACCCGCGACAGGGATCAGGACGACGGGTCCGGGTTCCACTGTGCACAGTCGTTTAAGGGGGCCTGGTGGCACAGTACCAAGGGCGGATCCAGAATGGGTGGTTTGGGTTAGTTTGGGGGGAAGAATCCCCAAAAGTCTCACACAAGTCTGAGAAGTCATCGGATTTTGCTTGCTTGTGCACCGATAACTGATTTAGAACAAACTTTCCTTAGTAAAAATTGCTTAGATTTTATATTATCTCAGGAAATGTGTCAAATTTGCGCCGATTTCAGGTGGTTTGGAGGAGCCATGGCCCCGTGCCCCCCCCCCCCCTTCTGGATCCGCCCATGTACAGTACCTGTGGTGACAGTAACATGAACGGCCGGTATCAGGACGGCCCTACCACCGACAGGAAGGGAAGTTGGTGGGTCACGTGGAACGGATGGAATACTCCCTTAAGAAGGCTGAGATGAAGATCAGGCGTGTTTACATCATCTACAGAGTACGGTACACTATTTTATGACAGGATGGCGTCGAGATAGGACATTTTGCAGTCAGTAACCACATTCAGCTTAGCCGTCCCTCGCCTGGTCTGTATGGGGTTAGTGGGGAAGGTCAGCCGGGGAGGTGTCAGCCGGAAGAGGGGTCACTGGGGAGGGGTAGAGCGGAGGTGTGTATATGTTTGGATGCATGCATGTATTGGAAATAAAGCATTCTCCGAGATGAACAAGTTGTTTTTTGCTGAATGTGGTGTATCGGCTTAGGAGCTCGGACATCTTAAAACGACGCCCAACTCACAACTGACATGCACCCATGCAGTTAAAAGGTATTCAGAAGTCGCTTATACACCCGCAAACACAAACATGCCTTCAACGAGACACATCGTAACACGTCTATAAGAACACCCAGTTTACGTGTGTTGCTGTTGGTCAGGGATATAGGAACGTCACGAAAAGTGTGTGTGGGTGAGGGGGGGGGGGGGAGCGAAATTTGTATCTTGTCCTCCTGAGGAAAATCCAAACCCCATGTGCTTTCTTTGCAGATTTGGGCTCTTCACGCCTTGGCGAACCTTTTTCCATCAACCAATTTCCTAATAAACCTGATCAAGTAAAATAAAAGATTTTAGCAAAACAAATGCCGAAAAGTGAGGTGGCCATGAGGTGGCCTGTTCCTACACCTATGCTGCTGGTTATTGAGAGTTGAAAGACAGCGCCCCTGTTTCTGTCATATACTGTCGGCAACGCCCACCTTGTTCCAAGGGATAGTGGCGGTCAGACCATACGTTATACAGGAACACTGAATAGTTTTAGCTGTACATATGTATATGGTACTACTGGTAATTGGTATCGCCCGCAGCTGGTCGTATCTCGTAGCACACACATGAAGCACACGTAATGGTGGAGCAAGCCTTTAATGCGCTACACCGCCACCCATTATTAATCACTGACCCGGTGCTTAAGCTCCGCGACAAGTTACGCTAACGGCGGCGCCGTCGCGACCTTCGCCTGGCTCTGACCTCTCCCTGACCCGCCGGTGCCCGACTGTGTCAGGCGACCCGACCTCGGCCGAGGGACCGGCGGTGACGGTGACGGTGGCGCCATCTCCAGCGGGCCCGCTGGCCCGCCAGGCGGCGCTGCTGCAGGGCCTCGACCGCTACACCGCCTACAACGTCACCGTGATGTGCTTCACCTCGCCCAGAGACGGCGCCCGCAACGCGCAGGTGCACATAGGTTCAATTGAGGTTCAGATCCAGAAGGAATTGGACTGATATCATGCGTATCCTCGGAAAAGGAAGCATTTTAATATTTCCCTATTGACTTATAATGGGGAGGTCACGAAATTAACCCGACCTTAGGTCACCGATATAAACAATCAAAAATATTATAATTGTAGGTACCTATAATCTTATGAAATCCTGTAAGTTTGAAACCGATCGTCCAAAAACTGTGGCTGTGGTACGACAGTAAACGTTTTGGAGGTGGGTCACGTGATCTGGCCTGGTGACCCGACCTGAGATGACCTGAAGTCAAGAATTTCATATAACGTGGATAATTGATGCCCGAACAGGTATGCAAAAAACGGTGGCGCGCAGCGTCGCTATTTTTTCGCTATCTACGAAAAACCTAAGGGGGCGTCTACACGCCCCCCCCGGCACGGTGCGGGTTAACAACATTTGAAGGTCATTGATAACCTGGGATGACCTCTGGCTGGATCATGACCATAATGAAGCATGGCTATGTTGTTTGATTTGATCCAAAGAAGGAAAAAAATCCTAAACAGATATTTCTGCCGCCATCAATTAAAGGGATATTGCCACCTCCGGAGGATTTCTGAAAAGTAACTTAAATGAATGGTGGGATCAACAATCGTTGATGCTCAAGCTCAAACTTGCTCATGCAGCACCTAAAGAAGGGTATCGGCATTTTGTTCTGACTCCAAAACGTTGGTTCCAGCTGTGCTCAGTACTAGATTCATGATGGCCGCTCTCATCCAGTTTGGCTGTGAAATTGGCCCCCGCTCAAAGCCGAAGCGTCTGAATTCGCCGAAACTTACCATAAAATTATATCTGTGTTATAAGGTATTGGTCACAAATCTCCTGCAGCCCCAAAGTCGAGCCAAAGCCATCCTTGCTGTTATTCATGCTGTATTATGAAAGAGGCTATGGTATCATAGTCCGCAAAGAAGTGATTCTAAATAGTGATGAGGGGACTCCAATTTTGCTAATGTGTGCAAATCATGAGTGGTGCAAATGTATTTTTTGATCTAATGGGGGAGTTTCAGTAACGAAATTTTGCAGGTGAAATTGGACACGCTTAATCTACCGATACACACCAAAAACTCCATATTGGCCTGCGAGGTGACAATATCCCTTTAAAGGAAATAGTTCACCTTCGGAAATTTTTCAGAACACGATTTTATTATATTTTGTAATACAGTTTCTTTTTTTCTTTTCAAAAATGGTCCTACATCGCGCCAATTCAGGACAGAAGGTCGTAAATTATTAATTGTATGGTGTGCGTTATTGGTCTGCGCATGCTCCCTGGCAGTCCTGGCACTTTCAGACGGTACGGTACATCATATATGCGCCGCATTCCTTCGTCAAAAAGTCAGATATCTTCGGCTGGAGAGTCTTTTCAGACAAGAAAAGTTGCAGATAGGGATTTCTCAACACGGGCTACAAGACTGCTATTTCAGTTCAAAACCCCATGTTGAAGGTGAGCTATTTCCTTTACAGGAAATAGTTCACCTTCAACATGGGATTTTGAACTGAAATAGCAGTTTTGTAGCCCGTGTTGAGAAATCCTTATCTGCAACTTTTCTTGGCTGAAAAGACTCTCCAGCCGAAGATATTTGACTTTTTGGCGAAGGAATGCGGCGCATATATGATATACCGTACCGTCTGAGAGTGCCAGCACTGGTCTGAGCATGCGCAGACCAATAACGCACACCATAACATTAATAATTTACGACCTTCTGTCCTGAATTGGCGCGATGTAGGACCATTTTTGAAAAGAAAAAAAGAAACTGTATTAAAAATATAATAAAATCGTGTTCTGAAAATTTCCCGAAGGTGAACTATTTCCTTTAACATTGCGTTGATACTATTGCATATGATGTGACGTCACAGACGCCAAATGTTGTCAATTTTTATCTCTAAATTTCAGGTGTTGCTATCAGCTTTCATTTGAGTCCAAAAGCACGCATACATCTACATTCATTATGGATCTAAAGGTTTTGGCCACATTATATCATAGGCCATTCTTGACGTTATCATAGGCCATTCTTGATGATCCAGGTGCAATTTTTGTTCCGTGACCCCTACAGGGTCAGCTGAGGTCATCTGAGGTCACAAATACTTTTGTTTTGTCAATAACTCTCGACAGAATTAAGATAAAGAAGTGACACTGGCACAAATGTGTTTGTCTCGGCGAGACACGTCTCCCAATATGCAGAATGGCCTACTTGGGTCACCACTTGACCTTGACCTGAGGTCAAATTTCTAAGTTGACCTAAACTAGTCAACATGAAAAATATTCAAAGCGCCTTGACGAAACGAACACGATGGCGTTAAACTCATTGCTGTATCTGTAATAAGTAAAGAGATATTTGCGAAAAACTGTTTTGCTAAAAATAGCCTTTTTGATATTTGATGACCTCTGGAGCCTAAAATATTGACCTGAGCTAAATATTTTTGGACACCATTGCGATTGCATATTTCAAGAGCCTTCGATTGTTTTTTTTTCTCGTTTGTTCCTAACAAAATTCACTAACACATTTTTACCAAAATCGTTTCGAGTGGTTCGTAATCACTACATTAACCGTAATCAATAAGACCTCTCCATTTGATCTACTAACAAAACTAGATAATCAGGCATTTTCACTGGCCATAAACACCGCTGACCGCACTCATTAACGCCCCCCCCCCCCCTCCTGGGAATATTTATGGAAAAATAGCCTGTTG
>JAXIVJ010009151.1:0-52281 GCA_036785665.1 Chirona hameri
AGTGCAACTCGGGATAGCTTATCAGTGTTAATCGCTGTAAACTGACTGCCGCAATCAGACGTATACCTGGATCAAAACGGATTCGATCCAGAGCTCATTTTAAAATTTGTAGAACTGTCTACTGAATCGGAGATCATAATCATACTTTGTGATTGGGAAGAGCAGAATCCCAGAGTCGTCTCCCATAGTTTGTAGCGAGATCACCAAGCTCATTATAAGGATACGTTGGCATAATGGACCCACAAATTCAGATAATGTGAGTAGTTTACTTTTACGTGTAAATGAATCGGTATAGCTGTGCATCTATTGTTTGTTTATACTATGTCTCCACATAGTAGGCATTAGACATAGTTTTAGCGTGGGATCCTATCAAATAAATATATATATAAAAACTGGGAGTTCACCGACCCACACAGGGCGTTTGTCACAGGATCCTGTGGGATCTGGTTGTCAATTGTCATCAAGAGATCTACTGAGGTCCATAATCACCGTTGCCCTATGTCGTGGATCTGCTCGGACCCTAGGTCAGTCATTGAATGTGGACAGATCGTCCTGGGTCCGACATCAGTTTTCTGGAATCCAACATCGCCCCACGGATGATGGAGCTATTTAGTAATCATAGAAACCAACGGCTAACAGCCCGCATGGCCAGGCCGCCTCCCCCCTCCCTCCTCCCCCCCCCCCCCCCCCCCTTCCCTCCCCCTTCCCTTCCCTTCCCTCCCCTCCCCTCCCCCTCCCCCTCCCCCCTCCGCCCCCTCCCCTCCGCCCCCCTCCCCCTCCTCCCCTCCCTTTCCTCCCTCCCCCTCCCCCTCCCCTCCCCTCCCCTCCCCTCCCCTCCCCTCCCCTCCCCTCCCCTCCGCCCCCTCCGCCCCCTCCGCCCCCTCCGCCCCCTCCGCCCCCTCCCGCCCCTCCGCCCCCTCCGCCCCCCTCCGCCACCTCCGCCACCCTCCGCCCCCTCCGCCCCCTCCGCCCCCTCACGCAACCACTCCGAACATCCAGCCAAACACCTGCTGCAGCTCCCGTGCCTTTGATAGGCGCACTACCCTTACCCCCACATACCGCCCACATACCGCCCACATACCGCCCCCACATACCCGCCCAACATACCGCCCACATACCGCCCACATACCGCCCACATACCGCCCACATACCGCCCCAGTACTACCACCCCATACTAACCACCATTCCACCAATGACAACATCCACCCACTACTCCCAGGCCACCACCGCCCCTGCCCCGCCCACCTTAACGGGAGTAGTGGCACCTCAGGTGCCACAAACTCCCAGGCCACCAACACCCCTGCCCCGCCCCATCCGCTCACCTTAACGACATCCTCCTCCGGTGCCACAACCTCCCAGGCCACCACCGCCCCTGCCCCGCCCGTCCGCTCACCTTAACGACATCCTCCTCCGGTGCCACAACTCCCAGGCCACCACCCCGCCCCTGCCCCGCCCGTCCGCTCACCTTAACGACATCCTCCTCCGGTGCCACAACTCCCCAGGCCACCACCACCCCAGCCCCGCCCGTCCGCTCACCTTAACGACATCCCTCCTCCGGTGTCACGGCGTGGCTGCGACACGTGCCGAACTGGTTCAGGAACGGGATCACCCAGTCTCCCACGTCCGTTGTGCTTGACCTTACTGCCGCAGGCCCAGCACCTCGCCCACGCCCTCGTTCCCGAGCACGGCCGGGAACGAGTCCCGGCTTCACGGCGTACTTGCCCTGCACCGTGTTGATGTCTGCCGGGTTCAGCGGTGCGGCCAGCATCTTAACAAAGAACCTGCCGGTAACGGGCGAGGAGAGGGTAAGAGGACAGTCAGACAGACGGGCGGCCTGTCAAGACAGCTAGAAGGGCGACCAAACAGAGGAGGGGACCCCGACAGAGGGGACCAGACAGGCAGACAGACGACTGGCCAGACAGGACTACTGTCTAGACAGACAGACGGGCCGGCCAGGACCGGTGCTTGCGGCGAAACAAAGCAGTATTGTACTGGACCAGGGTGGTCTCGGTAGGGTGGCAGCATTACAGGGAATACAGTGGCAGCAGCAGCGGGCTGATAGGGCGGGAACGTCCCGCACGGCGCCCTGCAGTCAGCACAAACGGTCAGCACAAACAGGACAAAGACTGAGCGGCTGCGGCGGGGGGTGGGGGGGGGGGGGGGGGGGGGGCTGTATTGTGCAGTTACATCATTCATCTGGCGTAAAAAGGTGCCGAGTGTAGCGGTTCTCGTTGCATCATTCAGATGAAGTAAAAATTAGCTAACCAGGAAAGCCAAGGGTGACAGGAAATTGCATCAGGGATACCACTGAACAGGTGGTGTCACTGGTAATTCAGAGCTTACATGAGACTGTGTGTTTACCATGGAAAGTGAATGGCTGACAAAGAGGATTTTCATCTCAATTCCATTCATTTTCAACATAAATTTAATCTGGATCTCAGCAAACAGAGCTAGCTACACCATAAACAGCAGACCAAAAAGTGGATCCTGGGATCTAATCCCCAGTCCCCCACAATTCAGTTCCTACATGGAACATGGTAGTTCCTACCTTGGTATCTGTATGTATAATACAATATAGTTCCCAAAATGATATAGAATGATCAACCAGTGTGAATAGATGTTAACATCTATTATTTTTTACCCTTACATTCAAGATTGCAGGACATTTTACCATTCATTGTATTTTTTTATAGGAGTAATGGACATGCTCTTATCATATATATGTTACTAACATGCAAGACAATAAGGGTGGAAATTGGTTAAAAAAATATTGAACAATTTTGCTGGATACAAGATCCTGTGAGATCTTAGATCCACTGAGAAGCTTTATCACAGTATCCTGGGAGCTGGTAACCTATTGTTAATCAATTTCACCAAGGCCTTCAATAAGATTGTGTTTTGTGGTTTAATGTTCATGTGTTTCTTATAGCCTTGGAGGTGGTGGGACCCCAGACCTGTTGTTGGGTTCTGTGGAGGGATTTTCTTGGGCCTGGATCTATTTCTAGAGTATGTGACAATGCACATCCCTTACTGATACCAGATACAGGTCTTCCTTTCAGCTTATGTTGTATTATAGTTCACCCATACCAATACTGATAGGTATAGATACCCTACATCTTAATGGGTAATGTGTAGCAATAATACTATATGTAGGTAACTGTATCTCACTGAGTGAGTTCACATACAAAGAAACAATATATTTATAATTACATTTTGTTCAAATTCAGAACATGCAACTCTAAATTATGTAATTTCCTAGTAAGCCAATTTTAATCTAACTATAGCCCTGGGTAGGCTTTCAAAAGGCACTGAACTCTGAAGCTATAACCAATCACATTATTGTATGAGTGGTAGGTAATGTCACAAAGTATTGAACTTTAGTGTGTAAATCCAGATTAATAAATAAATTTAAACAAAATTAAACAAATGAAAGTCATGTTTATCACATTGGCATGTTTTCATATCGTTATCACATAGCTGACATAGATAGGTATGCCAGCTCCAGTAACTTCAATCAATAACCTGACGGACAAGAGCATCTCCACCTTCTGAAAGTTGGGCTGGGGGAGGGGGAGGGGGGGGGGGACAGGCATTCTGAAGTTGATTCCTTCCACGCAACTCCCATAGGCTGTAGGTTAATATACAAATCTGAAAATGTTGGGGGATGTGTCCCCCACTTCCGACAGCCATGCCAACAGATATACCAAGAAGTTATAAATGAACTGTCTACATGCAACATAGGGGAAACCATAAAATTGGAACCATATCATTTTATAAGAAAATAATGGGCAACAGGGCAGTACATAGAAGTTATATAACATACCAAATAATGCCAAAGGGGATAAATTAATGGCAAGGGCAACTCACATAAGTTTAAGGTAGTGCAATGGGAAATACCACCCACATTGTGATTTTGTAACACAGTTCAATATCATACATATATCAATAAACCTACCTGCTTCGGTTGCAGGTCAACACTGAGTTTCCTCCCTCAACTCTTGAGATAACTTCCACAGGATCTCCCATATTCCTTAAATTCTAATTTCTTGCAGATCACAGATGCATTCCTCACTTGACTGAAAGCCACTTGAGTCGCCGACACACACGCAGTTTTGAAACAGTCGAGCCGAAATGGTCGCCATGGTTTTGCACTGGCGCCGCCACCAGCACCGCCCCTCGACCTTCACGGTGCACCGCCCGCGCCCGAACTGAGCGGCACCCCGTCGCGGTCAGCGCAACGTTGGTTCCCGAGCCTGCGGGCCGCCACTGCGTAGAACCCCCTACCAGTACGGTTGGCAGCACTCGGGCGTTTGGGCGTTAAAAACCTACTACACCATAGGGTTCCATGTTAAATCGATGATTTCAGACGAAGCTGGCTCGTAATCTATGGTACATATTTCAAATCCGACTTCTGGAACAGATATCTACAAGCCTTAGCTACAACGTTTTAATTTATCATTTTTTGATATTTTGGGTGTAAAGAGCCTAAGGGCTTGGGAGTTAAAAATGTCGAAACGACCGCTGACCGCTTCCAATAGACTACTACAAGTACTAAAATATACACTACTTCGTATATTTGCAGGAGTTTAATTCCATAAATAAAGATATAATCTATGGAAATACAAGTTATTGATAGCAAACAAATACCTTAAATGTATAATAGACAAAACAATTACGATACAAATTACATCTTGTTCTAATTAATTTGGCCAATACATTCCTTACTGTTTTTACCCCGTTGTTCTATTACTCTCACCAGCTGGCTTGCAACGGCGGGAAAATGAAAGCCTCTGCTAGTGGACTTGTCGTTGAAGGCCACTGGCTATCACGGGTGGAGTTCCCTATTCAAATGGTGGGGCGACTGTCCCACCAACTTTGTCTTTTGCCCCACCAACTTTTGTCAGATTTTGAAGGTTTACCCTGAGGCCTGTTCACGAGGGGTCTGCGGCCGCCGCGGCTCCCGCGGCCCAAAAAGGGCGGCTTAAAGGAAATAGTTCACCTTCGGAATTTTTTTTCAGAACACGATTTTATTATATTTTTGAATACAGTTTCTTTTTTTCTTTTTAAAATGGTCCTACATCGCGCCAATTCAGGACAGAAGGTTGTACATTATTGATTGTAGGGTGTGCGTTATTGGTCTGCGCATGCTCCATGACAGTGCCTGGCACTTTCAGACGGGTACGGTACATCATATATGCGCCCGTATTCCCTTCGTCAAAAAGTCAAATATCTTCGGCTAGAGAGTCTTTTCAGCCAAGACAAGTTCCAGATAAGGATTTCTCAAAACGGGCTACAAAACTGCTATTTCAGTTAAAAACCCATGTTGAAGGTGAACTATTTCCTTTAAAGGAAATAGTTCACCTTCGGAATTTTTTTCAGAACACGATTTTATTATATTTTTGAATACAGTTTCTTTTTTTCTTTTCAAAAATGGTTCTACATCGCGGCAATTCAGAACAGAAGGTCGTAAATCATTAATGTTATGATGTGCGTTATTGGTCTGCGCATGCTCCATGGCAGTGCTGACACTTTCAGACGGTACGGTATATCATATATGCGCCGAATTCCTTCGCCAAAAAGTCAAATATCTTCGGCTGGAGAGTCTTTTTCAGTCAAGGAAACTTGCAGATAGGGGTTTCCCAACATGGGCTACAAAACAGCTATCTCAGTTTAAAACTAATGTTGAAGGTGAACTATTTCCAATATCCAAGTTCACCTTCGGATTTTTTTTTAGAACACGATTTTATTATATTGTTTAATACAGTTTCTTTTTTTCTTTTCAAAAATGGTCCTACATCGCGCCAATTCAGGACAGAAGGTCGCACATTATTAATGTTATGGTGTGCGTTATTGGTCTGCGCATGCTCAGACCAGTGCTGGCACTCTCAGACGGTACGGTATATCATATATGCGCCGCATTCCTTCGCCAAAAAGTCAAATATCTTCGGCTGGAGAGTCTTTTCAGCCAAGCGAAGTTGCAGATAAGGATTTCTCAACACGGGCTACAAAACTGCTATTTCAGTTCAAAATCCCATGTTGAAGGTGAACTATTTCCTTTAAAGGAAATAGTTCACCTTCAACATGGGATTTTAAACTGAAATAGCAGTTTTGTAGCCCGTGTTGAGAAATCCTTATCTGCAACTTTTCTTGGCTGAAAAGACTTTCCAGCCGAAGATATTTGACTTTTTGGCGAAGGAATGCGGCGCATATATGATATACCGTACCGTCTGAGAGTGCCAGCACTGGTCTGAGCATGCGCAGACCAATAACGCACACCATAACATTAATAATGTACGACCTTCTGTCCTGAATTGGCGCGATGTAGGACCATTTTTGAAAAGAAAAAAGTAACTGTATTAAAAAATATAATAAAATCGTGTTCTGAAAAATTTCCGAAGGTGAACTATTTCCTTTAAAGGGAATAGTTCACCTTTAACATGGGGTTTTGGACTGAGATAGCAGATCTGTAGAGCAGATCTAAAAATGGGTTGTGGTGAAAGAATTACACCCCTACGTTAAGTAATTTCGACACAGGACTAGTGGGCCCGATTTCAATCCCGCTGTTCCGGGCCCCGATCGGGGAATGAACGCTCGCCGCCGCGCCGCCGGAGGCAGGTACACTCTCTGGCACGTAGTCTCTGGTCACGACGCCTCGTTAATATCCGCTCAGCCGCCCGGGCGGCGCGGCGGCCCCTTGTCAGAGACTGTACTTGGCGTCAGGCGGAGCGGGGCGGAGCCAGAACGCCAGCTGCTATCGTACGATTTCTCGTGAAATAGAAAGAGAAACTTACTTCTTTCTCCACATATATCCATCAGTTGTCCAAACCAAAGTCATATTCATAGTTTTGAGCTCAAGATGCACCTAATGGTTGAACTTCAAGACAACTTTCAAGGTGACCTATGTATTCCCTTTAAAGGAAATAGTTCACCTTCGGAAAAAAATTCAGAACACGATTTTATTATATTTTTTCATACAGTTTCTTTTTTTATTTTTAAAAATGGTCCTACATCGCGCCAATTCAGGACAGAAGGTTGTAAATTATTAATTGTATCGTGTGCGTTATTGGTCTGCGCATGCTCCCTGCAGTGCTGGCACAATTCAGACGCTACGGTATATCATAAATGCGCCGTATTCCTTCGCCAAAAAGTCAAATATCTTCGGCTGGAGAGTCTTTTCAGTCAAGAAAATAGTCAAGATAAGGATTTCTCAACACGGGCTACAAAACTGCTATCTCAGTTTAAAACTAATGTTGAAGGTGGACTATTTCCTTTAAAGGAAATAGTTCACCTTCGGATTTTTTTCTTCAGAACACGATTTTATTATATTTTTTAATACAGTTTCTTTTTTTCTTTTT
This sequence comes from Chirona hameri, assembly GCA_036785665.1. Lineage (NCBI taxonomy): Eukaryota > Metazoa > Arthropoda > Thecostraca > Balanomorpha > Balanidae > Chirona > Chirona hameri. Next base: position 7,356 of record JAXIVJ010009151.1, read on the forward strand.
AAAAATGGTCCTACATCGCGCTAATTCAGGACAGAAGGTTGTAAATTATTGATTTTATGGCGTGCGTTATTGGTCTGCGCATGCTCCATGGCAGTGCTGGCACTTTCAGATGGTACGGTACATCATATATGCGCCGTATTCCTTCACCAAAAAGTCAAATATCTTCGGCTGGGGAGTCTTTTCAGCCAAGAAAAGTTCCAGATAAGGATTCCTCAACACGGGCTACAAAACTGCTATTTCAGTTCAAAACCCATGTTGAAGGTGAACTATTTTCTTTAATCGTCAGCCAATCACGAAAGAGCAGATCCGGGAGGAGAGACTCTCCGTTCTGCGGCTCCTGCGGTTGCTCGGGAGCAGCCGCAAAAGAACTTCGACATAAATGGCGCGCGTCTGACAAAGGTTGCGCACTGTTTTGTTGATATCGCAGCTCACTGGCGGTTGTTTGACCAATAATGACAAATCGTGACTCGTAGATATTTATGTAGTTAAAGGAAATAGTTCACCTTCAACATTAGTTTTAAACTGAGATAGCTGTTTTGTAGCCCATGTTGGGAAACCCCTATCTGCAAGTTTCCTTGACTGGAAAAGACTCTCTAGCCGAAGATATTTGACTTTTTGGCGAAGGAATTCGGCGCATATATGATATACCGTACCGTCTGAAAGTGCCAGCACTGCCATGGAGCATACGCAGACCAATAACGCACACCATAACATTAATGATTTACGACCTTCTGTCCTGAATTGGCGCGATGTAGGACCATTTTTGAAAATAAAAAAGAAACTGTATTCAAAAATATAACAAAATCGTGTTCTGAAAAAAAATTCCGAAGGTGAACTATTTCCTTTAAGTGGTTTTGAAAAACATTGAGGGTTTTCATGAAATTGCCTATTCGTTGCGAACGCTACACGTATCATTTATCGGACGCCATCAGCGGCCGCAAAAGTGTTCAAAGTTGTTCAAATTAAGCTCCGCCTCCTGGCCGCGGGAGCCGCGGCGGCCGCAGACCCCGTGAACAGGCCTCAGGCGTTGAAATGCCAACTTTTCACCTGAACCATTGAAAACAACTCGCCTATATGACATTTTGCCCCACCAACTTTTCCTGAAAAGCTCCACCCATACTGGTTATGTGACCCAGGTCGCTGAAATTGTCAGCCAGGACCCGAATTGATTTCAGCAATACAAAGCAAGAAAATGGACAGCCTATTCGACCTGAAATAACTGCAGCATACAACAAACACCCTGCCATATTTTATCACACCTCAAACCCAATGCGCACCTTCACGCCATCTGGCATTCGAACCTTGAACTTGCCGTTCTGAGTAGCTCCGTGTCAAGCAAGCGACACGGTTACGCCAAATGTTCGTTCATCTTTTCTGATAAGTTTTCCACGAGATCCATTGCAGACCAATCTTAGATAATTCCACTAGTCTCAGAACACGGGCACCCGGGACTGATGGTCACCGGACACCCACTGCCATGGCTGCGCAGTGAGTGGTTCGAACGGACTGAAGCGGCACAATCTAACCAGGCCAAACCAAACGCCTATAGGCACCTCAGCTGCATTCATCGCCAATCAATGAGTTGTGTTGTGTCCACCATTGTAGACCATTGCACTATTGTCAAGAACACGGAGTACCTGTTCGCAAGGGCGCAGCCACCTTCCGAAAGTTTGGGGGGGGGGGGGGAGGGATATTCTGAAGTCGATCCTTTCCATGCAACGCTCGAGGCGTTATGTTAAAATCCGAAAATGTTGGGGGGACACGTCCCCCTGTGGCGGAGCCCCTGCCTGTTCGTGATTTATTCATGGCCACCAGGAAAGCAAATTGCTGATGCCCCGTCCCACTCCCACTACAACCCCTGCTCAAATGACAGACAGCTGCACTTTCCCCGACCAGAGGCAAACTGAAGTGCAGGGCAGTCCACCAGGCCGAAATGCGTTCGTTACCGAGCAGGCGCGAAGCGCCCGTGAGGTTTCTCAACTTACTAGACAAATTACATTTGACCCGGCCGTACAGACGCTTTTCGGAAGCTAATAACTTTGCAACCACTGCTCCGATTGAGATCGGGTTTTCACCATTAGATAGGACCATCAAATCAATTTTGATTTTGGTATAGTGCGTTCTGATAAGGGTGGTACCACAGCGCGTGGCACCCGCAAACGTTGAAATGAACACAAATCATTCTTGATATGGCACGATTAATCTGATAATTCATTTTGTATACGCTGAAGCACGCAGCGCTCAGGACGTACTCCCTTTTGGCAGATTCGAGAAAGGAGATCATGCACAATTTAATAAAACTTAATTTTTATGTTGGCATGCATGGAGGCCTGGCAATTTTTATGGAGGACTAAAAGGACTATGTGTATTACCACGTGTGCTCCCGTACCGTTTCATATTTCAAACCTGTTTTAGCTTTACCAGAGCGCGCCGCTCAGTCATCGCCCAAAAAGGCGTTTTACTGGTAATAAACTGATATACATTTATTCATGAAACCGACAGCTTACATCCACGAAGCGATCTCTGGACATGTAAATGATGGTTATAACGAACTGTATAAATGAATTACGATAGCCATGACCACGTGACCAGGGGGCCAAACCGCTTACAGATTGCTGTCTCTGTACAGTTAAAATAGCACTATCGAGTCGCTTATTTACAAAACAAACAGACACGCACGCACGCATGCTCGCACAGACAGGCCGCGGCCATTCATACATCACATGTCGCGCCGGCAGCGCTCCTCGGCGCCCGCAGCGTCCCCGCGTGCTACGAGCCGGCGCCGGTCGCCTGGGGCCGCGAGATTTTGAACAGTACTTGAGAGAGCACGGAGGCGACGCGCTGGTCGAGGATCTGAGACATGACCAGCGCCAGCAGCTGCTGCTCGCGCGCCAGCAGCACCTGCCGGTTGGCCGGCACGCGCGCCAGACTCAGCAGGATGTTGGCCGCCCGGCCCAGCGTGTCCAGGCTGGTGCCCATCAGGTCGGGGTTGTCCCGCAGCGCGTTCACGCCCTGCGTACTCGCCACGTTCATCGCGTTGTGCTCGGCCGTCTCGACGAAGCGCACCAGAGTGGGCACGAAGTTGTTCTGCCTGGCGACCATGCACGCGACGCGCTCGTCGGCGGCGGTGAAGTAGTAGAGCAGGTTGAGCGTCATCTCGCGCTTCACCTGGTCCTCGGCACGGCCGACCCACTGCGTCGTCAGCTCACAGATGCGCTCTAGCCGCGCCAGCGGCGGAGTCGCCAGCATCAGGTCCACGTTGTCCGGGCAGACGCAGAGCCGACAGAGCGCCTCGAGCGCCAGTCGCTGCGGCGAGGTGAGCAGAGACGGCGAGCCGCTGCACGAGGCGAACGGGTCGGCGGCGTACGAGCTGGGGCACTGCAGCCAGTGGAGCAGGCCGTCCAGCAGCGGCCGCACCACCGCCTCGTCGTAGCCGCCCAGCTGCAGCTGCCCAGAGACGTTGCACAACGTGACCAACGCGTTCTCGTGCAGCAGCGGCAGGTACTCAGCCCACCACTCGTCGCTGTTGAGCGCCGTGCACGCCTCCGGGAAGTCGGCGTCCTCGTCGCGGTCGTAGTTTTTGTGCTTGGCGGCGCGCGCCGGGTGCCGGTGGTGCAGCTGGAGGAGGTCGCCGAGCAGCGACAGCAGCGGCTCGCCGGTCAGCTCCTGCTCGTTGCCCGGCACGAACGACAGGTTGCGCAGGACGGTGCTGATGGCCACGCAGCGGTGCGCGATGTTGTCCTGCGTGACCGACGTCAGGTACAGCGACGACTCGTCTCGCTGGTAGCACTCGGCCTCCTCATCATCGGGCCGCTTCCGTTTCAGTGTGCCGTCCGGGTCGCGGATCTCGAGACGCGGCGCGGCCGGCGGTGCCTCCGGCGCGGGGGACACCTCCGCCGGCGGCTCGCCGCGCTCGCCCGGCGAAGCGTCACCGTTGACAAGCGGCGGTTTAACATCGGCCGCCGCGTCCGCCGGCTCCGCCTTCATCGCGCCGCCGCAGTCGCCGTTCTCGCACGTCGCACTCGACGAGTCATCACAGTTGGTCGCTCTCTCCCGCGCCGCCGTCGACTTGGCTTCCTTGCGCAGCCGTGACAGGAAAAAGTCTAGCGCCGAGAAACCGGGTATCACCTCGCCGTTAGTGAGCGCCGCCTTAGAGTTCTTGCCGTCGGCTGCGGGATCGGAGTCGGCGTCGCCCTCCGCCTCTTCGACCGGCTCGGTTTTGACGGCCGGTCGCTCCGGCTCCGGCTTTGACTCCGGCTCTGTCTCCGGCTCCTCGGCGATCTTGCCATCCCGCAGCCGGCGAACCAGCGGCAGCCGGCCCGTCTCCACCTTGATATGCGTCTCGATGTGGCTCCAGGCGCAGTCGGCGCTCAGCACGTCCACCTCCCAGGCCTTGACGCGGTCCGACACCAGGATGGTGTCGTCGCACTGCTCGAACGTGACGGGCAGGCCCCGGCGCGTGGTGCGCGTGAAGTCGGTCCCGGTGAGCAGCGCCGTCCGGTCCTCAGGGTCGGTCGGCCGGCACACGCCCAGGTCGGGCTCCTCCTCGGGCGGCGAAGGCGCGCCGGACGCGCCGCCCTCGTACCAGCCGACCGTGGCCGGCGAGGCGCGGCGGGCGAACATGGCCGCCAGCGTCTGCCGGTAATGCTGCAGTAACGCCGCCAGCAGGCCGGGCATGTGCGCCAGGCCCAGCCATGACACCGATGTGTCGTCGAACGTCATGATCTGCAGCACGTCGAGCGCCCAGCGGCTCTCTGCCAGCTGCCCGGAGCGGAGTGCCATCGTCAGCCGCCAGCCGTCCACGGGGCAGATGTCGGCCCGCGTGCCGCGCCGCCGCTTGGCCAGCACGGGCAGCGTGGCCTCCACGCTGTCCGGCGGGAAGTTGTGCTTCGACAGGCCGCCCAGCTGCATGCCCGGCTGCGAAACAAACAGGATACAGCGCGTTAGAGGGGCGTCGCTTGGCGCGACACCAATGTTACCGCCGGAGGTAATACGGCGTGTGGTCACTGCGCGCACAGGGTCGGGCTCATGGGTGGTGACTGGTACTCTCAATTCATCGCAGGATATTATGTCTCGTCATAGCTCATTCTCGGCGCATGATTGCGTGTACGTTCAGGAACACTATCCTTCATATCCTGTGGAATTTCGCGATGTTTTCGTACTCGACCGTTCCCTGAAAATTGTTGAGAATTCTCGCCAATATTCGTTGTTGGCAGCGAACGTTGGCCGCGCTAGTATTCGCCTGCTGGCATCGCCGAGCGCGAGCCGTGAACATTAGTCTGCTACGGGCTATAATTAGGTGATAGCGGGTAATTATCTTTGTTTACCAGCCCGACTTCAGCCTTGTTCACACCCTGCCCCATTTTTGGAAGCGATGCGAAACGGTCGGTTGCGAAGGCACTCAAATAGCTCAGTCAAGTACCTCAAGAACATATTACAATCATGTGCATACATGCATTTTACATACATTAAGCCCATAATGCCGCTTAAAGCATCGTCCGCCACGAGCATAATATGAAACGATAAGATGCCGAAGAGCCTGCAGCAGCCATATACTGTAATATTACCCCTTATGTGTCAAATGGCCCATTAGCACTGTTTTACGACGCGATGATAGCATCAACGGCATGCACATTACTGTAACGCAACGCGCTAAATCTTCACTCTAATTCACAGGAACGGCCTTATGCAATGCGGGCAAATGTTTATTACCCATCCATTACCGCCCACCAGCCTGCCACCAGCCGGCACAGTCTTTACCGGTCAGCTGAACTCCGGGGTTGCCCTTAGCAACAGATCGGCAGCTGCCTGATTCAGTCGGACACGAGTACTCGACTCAGCCGCCGGGCCACAGAGCCCAGGACAAGTCAGGGCGAGTGTGTGGGAAGGGGAGCGGCACACCCACCTTCCCGGGCGGGTACAGTTTGCAGTCCTTGCCGAACGGCGGCCGCAGCGGCATCCGGGGTTGCGCCATGGCGGCGGCGGCAGCGGACGTGTTGCCGTTCCACTGGGCGGGGGCGGGGGCGGGCGGGTAGCCGGAGCCGGGCGGCCCGGCGGGCTGGCCGGCCGGCGGCGGGTACCGCTGGCCCCACTGGCCGGCCACGCCAGGCGCTGGGCCCGGCCCGTACTGACCGTAGGAGCCACCCCGCCAGCCACCTGACGGCACACAGGTACAATTACAGCCGCGCTCAGACGGGGTCGGACGGGATCGGACAGAGGGGGGTCAGACGGGGGTCAGACAGGGGTCATACAGGGGTCATACAGGGGTCATACAGGGCTCATACAGGGGTCATACAGGGGTCATACAGGGGTCATACAGGGGTCATACAGGGCTCATACAGGGGTCATACAGGGGTCACACAGGCGTCATACAGGGGTCACACAGGCGTCATACAGGGGTCACACAGGCGTCATACAGGGGTCACACAGAGGTTACTTAGGAGTTAGACAGGGTCAGATAGGTATCAAATATGAGTAAGACGGAAGGATAAGACGGAGGTTAAGCAGGAGCTAGGCTAATCCCAAAACTCGGAGAGCAGAGCGAAAAACAAGGTTCACAATATGTACCGGTCATGAAACCATGGTTGCTTCCAGACATTGAAATGGCAACATACAGTACAGGATTATCTACTCAGACACTACGCCCGTTACTGCGGCACTGAGCAGTACTCCTTGTCCAAATCAACCACGGTGCGCACCGACCTCCAGTTAAATAAACAGGAAAACGCGCCAAACCGTCAATATGATAGCGAACCGTCGTCTAAATGGACACACAGCAAACTGATGAGGAAGCACGTCCTGTTCGTCGGGATAGATAGACAAACAGCTGAGGGGAAAACAACTACAGAGAACAAGGAAGTAGTAGCGCCTAACATGACACCACAGCGCACGGAAAGGTTATTCCGCGACCGCAGAAATCCGAAGATTGCGGAATGGCCTGCCGGATATGACAGGCATGCGCTACCGTATTCAGCGGTTAATCCGAGATCAAACGACTCGGTATCGCACATCTTCTAAGGAAACCACGCGATGCCGCACGAAATGCCGACGTGCAACCAAAAACACGGCGAAAATTTTGTTTCACGAGGATTTGTGGGTGAGCTTCAAATGACGCCGCCTGCGATTACACGAACTATAGACGCACGTTTCACGGCACATTCGTAGCCGACGACATTGAGAACACAGACCGCCACTGGCATCACCCGATGGCCAGCTGTGACGTACCGAACTGTTGGTGCTGGCTGTAGGGCGGCGCTCCGGGTGGCGCGGCCGGCCCACCGGCGGGCGGGGGCGGGGGTGGCGCCCCGTCCGGCCGCCGCTGTCCCGGCTGGGCGGCCGAGCTCGGCATGCTAGGCGGAGCGCCGGGGCGGTAGGCGGGCATTCCGGGCCCGGCACCGTGCTGACCGGGACCGTACGGCTGCGGACAGACGGGGGCGTGAGGTCACTGAGAACGAGTCAGACAGAGGCGTGATATTACTGAGGACGGACGAGGGAGTCGGACAGATTACTGAGGACGGACGGGGGAGTCAGACAGAGGTGTGAGATCCATGAGGACGGACGAGGGAGTCAGACAGAGGCGTGATATTACTGAGGACGGACGAGGGAGTCAGACAGAGGTGTGAGATTACTGAGGACGGACGAGGGAGTCAGACAGAGGTGTGATATTACTGAGGACGGACGAGGGAGTCAGACAGAGGCGTGAGATTACTGAGGACGGACGAGGGAGTCAGACAGAGGTGTGAGATCACTGAGGACGGACGAGGGAGTCAGACAGAGGTTTGAGATCACTGATGACGGACGAGGGAGTCAGACAGAGGTTTGGGATCACTGATGACGGACGAGGGAGTCAGACAGAGGTTTGAGATTACTAAGGACGGACGAGGGAGTCAGACAGAGGTTTGAGATCACTGAGGACGGACGAGGGAGTCAGACAGAGGTGTGAGATTACTGAGGACGGACGAGGGAGTCAGACAGAGGTTTGAGATCACTGATGACGGACGAGGGAGTCAGACAGAGGGTTGAGATTACTAAGGACGGACGAGGGAGTCAGACAGAGGTTTGAGATCACTGAGGACGGACGAGGGAGTCAGACAGAGGTTTGAGATTACTAAGGACGGACGAGGGAGTCAGACAGAGGTTTGAGATCACTGAGGACGGACGAGGGAGTCAGACAGAGGTTTGAGATTACTGAGGACGGACGAGGGAGTCAGACAGAGGTTTGAGATCACTGAGGACGGACGAGGGAGTCAGACAGAGGTTTGAGATCACTGAGGACGGACGAGGGAGTCAGACAGAGGTTTGAGATTACTAAGGACGGACGAGGGAGTCAGACAGAGGTTTGAGATCACTGAGGACGGACGAGGGAGTCAGACAGAGGTTTGAGATTACTAAGGACGGACGAGGGAGTCAGACAGAGGTTTGAGATCACTGAGGACGGACGAGGGAGTCAGACAGAGGTTTGAGATTACTAAGGACGGACGAGGGAGTCAGACAGAGGTGTGAGATCACTGAGAACGGACGAGGGAGTCAGACGGAGGCGTGAGATTACTGAGGACGGACGAGGGAGTCAGACAGATGTGTGAGATCACTGAGGACGGACGAGGGAGTCAGACAGAGGTTTGAGATTACTGAGAACGGACGAGGGAGTCAGACGGAGGCGTGAGATTACTGAGGACGGACGAGGGAGTCAGACAGATGTGTGAGATCACTGAGGACGGACGAGGGAGTCAGACAGAGGTGTGAGATCACTGAGAACGGACGAGGGAGTCAGACGGAGGCGTGAGATTACTGAGGACGGACGAGGGAGTCAGACAGAGGTGTGAGATCACTGAGAACGGACGAGGGAGTCAGACGGAGGCGTGAGATTACTGAGGACGGACGAGGGAGTCAGACAGAGGTGTGAGATCACTGAGAACGGACGAGGGAGTCAGACGGAGGTGTGAGATTACTGAGGACGGACGAGGGAGTCAGACAGAGGTTTGATATTACTGAGGACGGACGAGGGAGTCAGACAGAGGTGTGAGATCACCGAGGACGGACGAGGGAGTCAGACAGAGGTGTGAGATTATTGAGGACGGACGAGGGAGTCAGACAGATCACTGAGGACAGACGAGGGAGTCAGCCAGAGGCGTGAGATTACTGAGGACGGACGAGGGAGTCAGACAGATTACTGAGGACGGACGAGGGAGTCAGACAGAGGTGTGAGATTACTGAGGACGGACGAGGGAGTCAGACAGAGGTGTGAGATCACCGAGGACGGACGAGGGAGTCAGACAGAGGTGTGAGATTATTGAGGACGGACGAGGGAGTCAGACAGATCACTGAGGACAGACGAGGGAGTCAGCCAGAGGCGTGAGATTACTGAGGACGGACGAGGGAGTCAGACAGAGGTGTGAGATTACTGAGGACGGACGAGGGAGTCAGACAGAGGTGTGAGATCACTAAGGAAGGACGAGGGAGTCGGACAGAGGTGTGAGATTACTGAGGACGGACGAGGGAGTCAGACAGAGGTGTGAGATTATTGAGGACGGACGAGGGAGTCAGACAGAGGTGTGAGATTATTGAGGACGGACGAGGGAGTCAGACAGATCACTGAGGACGGACGAGGGAGTCAGACAGAGGTGTGAGATTACTGAGGACGTACGAGGGAGTCAGACAGAGGTGTGAGATTATTGAGGACGGACGAGGGAGTCAGACAGAGGTGTGAGATTATTGAGGACGGACGAGGGAGTCAGACAGATCACTGAGGACGGACGAGGGAGTCAGACAGAGGTGTGAGATTACTGAGGACGGACGAGGGAGTCAGACAGAGGTGTGAGATTATTGAGGACGGACGAGGGAGTCAGACAGATCACTGAGGACGGACGAGGGAGTTCAGACAGAGGTGTGAGATTACTGAGGACGGACGAGGGAGTCAGACAGAGGTGTGAGATTACTGAGGACGGACGAGGGAGTCAGACAGAGGTGTGAGATTATTGAGGACGGACGAGGGAGTCAGACAGAGGTGTGAGATTATTGAGGACGGACGAGGGAGTCAGACAGATCACTGAGGACGGACGAGGGAGTCAGACATAGGTGTGAGATTACTGAGGACGGACGAGGGAGTCAGACAGATGTGTGAGATTACTGAGGACGGACGAGGGAGTCAGACAGAGGCGTGAGATTACTGAGGACGGACGAGGGAGTCAGACAGAGGTGTGCGATTATTGAGGACGGACGAGGGAGTCAGACATAGGTGTGAGATTATTGAGGACGGACGAGGGAGTCGGACAGATCACTGAGGACGGACGAGGGAGTCAGACAGAGGTGTGAGATTACTGAGGACGGACGAGGGAGTCAGACAGAGGTTTGAGATCACCGAGGACGGACGAGGGAGTCAGACAGAGGCGTGAGATTACTGAGGACGGACGAGGGAGTCAGACAGAGGTGTGAGATTACTGAGGACGGACGAGGGAGTCAGACAGATGTGTGAGATCACTGAGGACGGACGAGGGAGTCAGACAGAGGTTTGAGATTACTGAGGACGGACGAGGGAGTCAGACAGAGGTTTGAGATCACCGAGGACGGACGAGGGAGTCAGACAGAGGCGTGAGATTACTGAGGACGGACGAGGGAGTCAGACAGAGGTTTGAGATTACTGAGGACGGACGAGGGAGTCAGACAGAGGTTTGAGATCACCGAGGACGGACGAGGGAGTCAGACAGAGGTGTGAGATTACTGAGGACGGACGAGGGAGTCAGACAGATGTGTGAGATCACTGAGGACGGACGAGGAAGTCAGACAGAGGCGACAGATCACTGAGGACGGACGAGGGAGTCAGACAGAGGTTTGAGATTACTGAGGACGGACGAGGGAGTCAGACAGAGGTTTGAGATCACCGAGGACGGACGAGGGAGTCAGACAGAGGCGTGAGATTACTGAGGACGGACGAGGGAGTCAGACAGAGGTGTGAGATTACTGAGGACGGACGAGGGAGTCAGACAGATGTGTGAGATCACTGAGGACGGACGAGGAAGTCAGACAGAGGCGACAGATCACTGAGGACGGACGAGGGAGTCAGACAGAGGCGTGAGATTACTGAGGACGGACGAGGGAGTCAGACAGATGTGTGAGATCACTGAGGACGGACGAGGGAGTCAGACAGAGGCGTGAGATTACTGAGGACGGACGAGGGAGTCAGACAGAGGTGTGAGATTACTGAGGACGGACGAGGGAGTCAGACAGATGTGTGAGATCACTGAGGACGGACGAGGAAGTCAGACAGAGGCGACAGATCACTGAGGACGGACGAGGGAGTCAGACAGAGGCGTGAGATTACTGAGGACGGACGAGGGAGTCAGACAGATGTGTGAGATCACTGAGGACGGACGAGGGAGTCAGACAGAGGCGTGAGATTACTGAGGACGGACGAGGGAGTCAGACAGAGGTTTGAGATCACTGAGGACGGACGAGGGAGTCAGACAGAGGTTTGAGATCACCGAGGACGGACGAGGGAGTCAGACAGAGGCGTGAGATTACTGAGGACGGACGAGGGAGTCAGACAGATGTGTGAGATCACTGAGGACGGACGAGGGAGTCAGACAGAGGCGTGAGATTACTGAGGACGGACGAGGGAGTCAGACAGAGGTTTGAGATCACTGAGGACGGACGAGGGAGTCAGACAGAGGTTTGAGATCACCGAGGACGGACGAGGGAGTCAGACAGAGGCGTGAGATTACTGAGGACGGACGAGGGAGTCAGACATATCACTGAGGACGGACGAGGGAGTCAGACAGAGGTGTGAGATCACTGAGGACGGACGAGGGAGTCAGACAGAGGTGTGAGATCACTGAGGACGGACGAGGGAGTCAGACAGAGGTGTGAGATCACTGAGGACGGACGAGGGAGTCAGACAGAGGTTTGAGATCACCGAGGACGGACGAGGGAGTCAGACAGAGGTTTGAGATCACTGAGGACGGACGAGGGAGTCAGACAGAGGTTTGAGATCACCGAGGACGGACGAGGGAGTCAGACAGAGGTGTGAGATCACTGAGGACGGACGAGGGAGTCAGACAGAGGTTTGAGATTACTGAGGACGGACGAGGGAGTCAGACAGATCACTGAGGACGGACGAGGGAGTCAGACAGATGTGTGAGATCACTGAGGACGGACGAGGGAGTCAGACAGATGTGTGAGATTACTGAGGACGGACGAGGGAGTCAGACAGATGTGTGAGATTACTGAGGACGGACGAGGGAGTCAGACAGAGGTGTGAGATTATTGAGGACAGACGAGGGAGTCAGACAGATGTGTGAGATTACTGAGGACGGACGAGGGAGTCAGACAGATGTGTGAGATTACTGAGGACGGACGAGGGAGTCAGACAGAGGTTTGAGATCACTGAGGACGGACGAGGGAGTCAGACAGAGGTTTGAGATCACTGAGGACGGACGAGGGAGTCAGACAGAGGTGTGAGATTACTGAGGACGGACGAGGGAGTCAGACAGATTACTGAGGACGGACGAGGGAGTCAGACAGATTACTGAGGACGGACGAGGAAGTCAGACAGAGGCGACAGATCACTGAGGACGGACGAGGAAGTCAGACATAGGTGTGAGATTACTGAGGACGGACGAGGGAGTCAGACAGATGTGTGAGATTACTGAGGACGGACGAGGGAGTCAGAGGTTTGAGATCACTGAGGACGGACGAGGGAGTCAGACAGAGGTGTGAAATTACTGAGGACGGACGAGGGAGTCAGACAGATCACTGAGGACGGACGAGGGAGTCGGACAGAGGCGTGAAATTACTGAGGATGGACGAGGGAGTCAGACAGAGGCGTGATATCACTGGGGACGGACGAGGGAGTCAGACAGGCGTGAGATCACTGAGGACGGACGAGGGAGTCAGACAGATGTGTGAGATCACTGAGGACGGACGAGGGAGTCAGACAGAGGTTTGAGATCACTGAGGACGAACGAGGGAGTCAGACAGATGTGTGAGATTACTGAGGACGGACGAGGGAGTCAGACAGAGGTTTGAGATCACTGAGGACGGACGAGGGAGTCAGACGGAGGTGTGAGATTACTGAGGACGGACGAGGGAGTCAGACAGAGGTGTGAGATTACTGAGGACGGACGAGGGAGTCAGACAGATCACTGAGGACGGACGAGGGAGTCGGACAGAGGCGTGAAATTACTGAGGATGGACGAGGGAGTCAGACAGAGGCGTGATATCACTGGGGACGGACGAGGGAGTCAGACAGACGTGAGATCACTGAGGACGGACGAGGGAGTCAGAGAGGTGTGATATCACTGAGGACGGACGAGGAAGTCAGACAGAGGTGTGAGATTACTGAGGACGGACGAGGGAGTCAGACAGAGGTGTGAGATCACTGAGGACGGACGAGGGAGTCAGACAGAGGTGTGAGATTACTGAGGACGGACGAGGGAGTCAGACAGATTACTGAGGACGGACGAGGAAGTCAGACAGAGGCGACAGATCACTGAGGACGGACGAGGGAGTCAGACAGAGGTTTGAGATCACTGAGGACGGACGAGGGAGTCAGACATAGGTGTGAGATTACTGAGGACGGACGAGGGAGTCAGACATAGGCGTGAGATCACTGAGGACGGACGAGGGAGTCAGACAGATCACTGAGGACGGACGAGGGAGTCAGACAGAGGTGTGAGATTACTAAGGACGGACGAGGGAGTCAGATAGAGGTGTGAGATTACTAAGGACGGACGAGGGAGTCAGATAGAGGTGTGAGATTACTGAGGACGGACGAGGGAGTCAGACAGAGGTGTGAGATTACTGAGGACGGACGAGGGAGTCAGACAGATGTGTGAGATCCATGAGGACGGACGAGGGAGTCAGACAGATGTGTGAGATTACCGAGGACGGACGAGGGAGTCAGCCAGATGTGTGAGATCACTGAGGACAGACGAGGGAGTCAGACGGAGGTGTGAGATTACTGAGGACGGACGAGGGAGTCAGACAGATGTGTGAGATCCATGAGGACGGACGAGGGAGTCAGACAGATGTGTGAGATTACCGAGGACGGACGAGGGAGTCAGCCAGATGTGTGAGATCACTGAGGACAGACGAGGGAGTCAGACGGAGGTGTGAGATTACTGAGGACGGACGAGGGAGTCAGACAGAGGTGTGAGATTACTGAGGACGGACGAGGGAGTCAGACAGAGGTGTGAGATTACTGAGGACGGACGAGGGAGTCAGACAGATGTGTGAGATTACCGAGGACGGACGAGGGAGTCAGCCAGATGTGTGAGATCACTGAGGACAGACGAGGGAGTCAGACGGAGGTGTGAGATTACTGAGGACGGACGAGGGAGTCAGACAGAGGTGTGAGATTACTGAGGACGGACGAGGGAGTCAGACAGAGGTGTGATATTACTGAGGACGGACGAGGGAGTCAGACAGAGGTGTGAGATTACTGATGACGGACGAGGGAGTCAGACAGATCACTGAGGACGGACGAGGGAGTCAGACAGAGGTGTGAGATCACTGAGGACGGACGAGGGAGTCAGACAGATGTGTGAGATCCATGAGGACGGACGAGGGAGTCAGACAGATGTGTGAGATTACTGAGGACGGACGAGGGAGTCAGCCAGATGTGTGAGATTATTGAGGACAGACGAGGGAGTCAGACAGAGGTGTGAGATTACTGAGGACGGACGAGGGAGTCAGACAGAGGTGTGAGATTACTGAGGACGGACGAGGGAGTCAGACAGAGGTGTGAGATCACTGATGACGGACGAGGGAGTCAGACAGATTACTGAGGACGGACGGGGGAGTCAGACAGAGGTGTGAGATTACTGAGGACGGACGAGGGAGTCAGACAGAGGAGTGATATTACTGAGGACGGACGAGGGAGTCAGACAGAGGTGTGAGATTACTGATGACGGACGAGGGAGTCAGACAGATCACTGAGGACGGACGAGGGAGTCAGACAGAGGTGTGATATTACTGAGGACGGACGAGGGAGTCAGACAGAGGTGTGAGATTATTGAGGACGGACGAGGGAGTCAGACGGAGGCGTGAGATTACTGAGGACGGACGAGGGAGTCAGACAGAGGCGTGAGATTACTGAGGACGGACGAGGGAGTCAGACAGAGGTGTGATATTACTGAGGACGGACGAGGGAGTCAGACAGAGGTGTGAGATTATTGAGGACGGACGAGGGAGTCAGACAGAGGTGTGAGATTATTGAGGACGGACGAGGGAGTCAGACAGATTACTGAGGACGGACGAGGGAGTCAGACAGAGGCGTGAGATTACTGAGGACGGACGAGGGAGTTAGACAGATTACTGAGGACGGACGAGGGAGTCGGACAGATCACTGAGGACGGACGAGGGAGTCAGACAGATGTGTGAGATTACTGAGGACGGACGAGGGAGTCAGACAGAGGCGTGATATTACTGGGGACAGACAAGGACGTCAGGTTACTGGGTAATGGCCGGTAGCTGGTGCATTGATGCGCACTCAACAAAACACGCAGGCTCCCGAATAGTGTCAACACCGGCAGACTGAACTGGACATCCTGGACTCTTGATTACATCATCAATCGTCGGGGTGCTAAATACTAAGCACATTATATGCATTCGAGTCAGCCGGAAATCCCGGGCCGGGTATCCGTCACCAGTCATTCATGTAAAAGAGGTTGGTTAGTACATTGATCCGTCGGCCGCCGCCGCCACCACCACCACCACCACCACCACCACCACCATATCGGTAGGTCACACACACACACACACACACACACACACACACACACACACACACACACACACATACACACACACACACACACACACACACACACACACACACACACACACACACACACACACACACACACACACACACACACACACACACACACACACACACACACACACACACACACACACACACACACACACACACACACACACACACACACACACACACACACACACACACACACACACACACACACACACACACACACACACACACACACACACACACACACACACACACACACACACACACACACACACACACACACACACACACACACACACACACACACACACACACACACACACACACACACACACACACACACACACACACACACACACACACACACACACACACACACACACACACACACACACACACACACACACACACACACACACACACACACACACACACACACACACACACACACACACACACACACACACACACACACACACACACACACACACACACACACACACACACACACACACACACACACACACACACACACACACACACACACACACACACATCCCACACCGTCAGTGTCCGGGTCTGCCGCGCTACTCACAATGGGGTGTCTGGGCGGCGCGTGGTTCATGGGGACCGGGCCGGGACCGCCGGGCGGCACCAGCGCCGGCGCCGCCAGCTGCTTCGCCAGCGTCGGCGCCGGAACGTAACCCGGCTTGGAGGGCGACATCTAGAACACACACGCACGGCCCCCGGCCAAATAAAAACCCACTCCCGCTCCCGGCCGGCCCCGGACACACACAGAGCACACACAACAGCCAAAGCGTGGCACATCCAGGTGGACATTAGAGGTGGCTAGACAGAGAACGAGCGACAGAGAGTAGAGCAGGGTTAACGTTAGCTGGTAAGTCGTCTACAAGCGATAGGCGAGAGCGAGAGAGCGCAACATAGGGCCTGTTCCCGTGGCGCCTCGAACCTCCTCAAAGTTACTCCAGTCGTATCCTATTGCACAGACAGTTGCAAGTTGGAGCAACTTGGAGGTTAGAGGCGCCACGGGAACAGACGGATAATCAGGAGGTAACGGTCAGAGCGGTACGTACTTGCATGGGGCTGCTGCGAGGGTTGAGGGGAGCGGAAAGCTGCTTGGCTAGCTGGGAGTTGAAGTTAACGCCGGGCGCCATCTACAACGAAGCAAAACAACGGCTAGAGAACAGAGCTGCACGACATTCACACACACACACACACACACACACACACACACACACACACACACACGCACACACACACACACACACACGCACACGCGCGCGCACACGCACACGCGCGCACACGCACACGCACACGCGCGCGCACACGCACACGCGCGCGCACACGCACACGCACACGCGCGCGCACACGCACACGCGCGCGCACACGCGCGCGCACACGCACACGCGCGCACACACGCACACGCGCGCGCACACGCACACGCACACACGCGCGCACACGCACACGCGCGCGCACACGCACACGCACACGCACACGCACACGCACACGCACACGCACACGCACACGCACACGCACACGCACACGCACACGCACACACAGATCCGGGCCGTCCACCGCACAGCAGCAGCGGTAGCAGCTGCAACTGAGGCTCTAAATCCAGCAAACCGACCAGCGAGAACAGCACTGTGTGAGAGCGGCAAGCTACAGAGGATTAAAACGGGCACACAGGGCGATGCCGAAACTGAACCATGCGCTAGTCTAGCCTCCATCCACTCCTGGACTGGCCGGTCCGTCACGGCTGGAGTGGAGGTGGGTAGGGGGGGGGGACACACGAGCGTGCAGGTGGGGTCAGGCCGGACCGGACAGGGTGCGGTCGGGTCGGTTCGATTCGGGTCGGCTTGGGTCTTGTCAACTCGGGTCAGGTCAGGTCAGGTCAGGTCGGGTCGCAGCGAGGCGGCACGTACCGGGTACTGGGCGGCGCTGCTAGCGGGGTACGTCTCGCCGCCTGGTCCGGGCGCGGGGCCGGAGCCGGGCGCGGCCGGCGGCGCGGCGCCGGACGGCGGGCCGGCCGGGCCGCTGCTGCTGCTGTAGACGGGCGGCGGAGTGGCCGCCGGGCTGCCGGCGGAGGAGGGCGGCGCCGGCTGGCCCGGCTGGCCGGGCGGACCGGGCGGCCCGGCCGGCTGGTGGCCCGGGTACATGTGGCGCGGCCCGTAGGTGGCCGGCCCCGGCGGCGGGCCCTGGTACCGCTGGTGCTCGCCGCCCGGCTGCTGGCCGGTAGAAGTCGGCTGCTGCGGGTAGCTCCTGCCAGGACGAGGTACACATGCGGTCAGTCTTCAGTCACATTACCAGAAACACGCGCTAACTGGTGTCAATCACACGATTCATTGCCAGCTCAACCACACTTACTACGATGTGCGAGATAGTACAGGCATAAGATAATGTGTTATTCACTCGGAACTGGAGACCTTAATCCAATTTATTAGGAAGCTGCTAGCATGACGGCTACTAACTTGAGTATGCACATATGGCTCACTCATCCGCACTTTACTGGCCAATTACCACCAAATAAAACCCTCCGACAAACCAACCTCATTTGCATCAAAAGCCTCATGGCACGCTCAGGGCAGCCAGGGGCCTACACAACAGCCCTTTACAGCCGAACTGCCGCCAACCGGTCCGCCTCGAACTGCAGCGACGGCGGCCCACCTGTTGGGGTACTGCATGTACGGCGGTTGCTGGGGCGGCCCGGGCGGCTGCTGCGGCGGCGGCTGCGGCGGGTGCGGGTGGGCCCGGTCCGGGTGGGCCGGGCGGACCGGGTGGAGGCGGGTACTCCTGGCCGGGTGCCCCGCTCGGCGGCTGGCCCGGCGGGAAGTGGCCGTACCCCGGCTGGGGCGGGTAGCCGTGGCCCGGGAAACCTGCAACACAGATAAACAGTCAGTCGGCGGCGCACGGAGACGGAGGAGGTGCCGGGCTAAGACAGGTCCGGCCGAACGCTCCGGTTTCAGAGCGCCAAAAGGCGCCAGGAGGCGCCAGAAGGCGACAGAGACATGGGCAGACTGCCCGGAACGCCCGTGAACCCGTTACGGTTCCAGTTACCGGTCACAGGCGGCAATCAAAGAAAATGTCCGTAACTTTCAATCGGAGCTATGCGAGCTGTAAAAATGCACTGGAGAAGCCGAATGGCCAAGTTAGTTGGCCACAAACCATACAAGCAATACAAACGTGGATCAAGTCCGGTTCAAATGCTTCTGAAATTGGTCGAAGCGCAGGCAATCTCAAGTGTTTAATTGCGAAACTGTAAGAACGTAAAAAGCATTCCGAAGGGAACAATGGTAGTCGAAATGCACACCTAAAAAGACATCGAAGACACCTAAAAAGGCACACCAAGTCAAACCTAAAAACAGAAATTAACAACGAACCTGAAAACGACAGATTCTGTACACCTCTATCCGGAGGAAACATACGCCAATTAAATGAACACCAACACACGCCTGAATGGCTATCACTATCAGAGAAATGGATTGCCATGCAGTCTGCACTAGGCCATTTAGAGTATCTAATGGCCACTAGGCCATTAGAGAAACGCAAACAGGTCAGAGCGTCTGCACGAATAGAAACATAACACGGTCGACCGGCTTGGACAGTCGTCGGGCGCGGCGGCGAGGGGCGCACACAGCAGGCTGCGGGGGGCACATAGGGTTACACAGGCCAGGCGGCGACCATGCGAACACCCGCTCACACACGGGCAGCGGGCGCGGCCTGCTTACTGTTGGCGTAACCGGCCGGGTAGCCGGCGCCGTACACACTATCGTAGTGAGCATCCTCGAACGGGTTCGCCACACTGACTCTGTCGTTAGCACCTAGCGGCCAGGAGGAGCGCCCAGTCAGCGGCGGCACACCAATTCGAGAGGATGATTGAAATATGTATACGCGCAAGTCGCTACCAACGCACCCGACCAGTACGAATGACAGAAGCCCAGCACTAAATACAATAAGTTTAGGATACATTCGATCAGACCTTTTCCCCTTCGAAGTCCGGCAGCACATCGCCATCAATCTGATGATGATGATGATGATGATGGTGATGATTGGTGCTTAAGGGCGCTCCGACAACGAAGGTCACACGGCGCCCACACCGTCAATCTGAAGGAGTGTGTATGTATCGCGGGGCCAGCGCGGTCGGCAGCAGCGGACAGCCAGACGCCGTGTCGGCCTTACCCTGCGGCGGCGGCTGGCCGGACGGTCCATTGCTGTAGTCGCCGGAGCCCGGGTAGCCAGGGTAGCCGGGCGGGAAGCCGTCCATCGAGCCAGAGTTGGAGAACGAGTCCTGCGGACCTGCGGGCGCCGCGGGAGGAGGGCATGGTGTCAGGGTGTGTCGCCTGGCCGTGGCAGCAGCACCAGCCACTGACGTACACCTGGCCTGATGAAGCCTGTCGCGTCCTGAAGCGGCCGAGCAACAGTGTCCGAGGAAAGTGTTCGATGATCTGCATCAGAACACGCTAATACATTTCAAAACGAAGGAGTTGTGAGACCAAGCGACCCGCGATTCGTAAATCCCCCGCTAACCCCGCCCCCGAACACAGCATCTCCAGTCCCCACTCTCGGCTCACCAGGCGAGGCGGCGCCTTTCTTCTTGTTGCTCTTGGTCTCGTATTTGGCGAGGATGGGCGCCGGGTCGAGGCCGCCGCGGTCGAAGTGGCACTCGAAGAAGATGAGGTTCTTCATGTAGTGTTTCCGCAGCGTGTAGGCGCCGCTCGAGCTGCCGCCGATCCCCATCAGAACGGCTATCTCCTTCCACGTCTTGTTCTTGGTCACCTGACGGGGCGCCAAGGCGGTTGGCGTTACCAAGCGGATGATATGGCCGGTCCAGCCGCGGGAAAACGGGGACGCGGGACCGCGGGGAGGCGGGATGGAGCTTTCGCGGTGGGACGTGGCCCGTCACCTGCGTGTTTGTCTCCGGTGTTAGCACCAGACGGACAGAAATCCAGTCGTCGCAGCAGTCGAGCGTGTCGCTCTCACAGTGTGACTGTAATGTGGCGACGAACGGACCCCGCTACCGGCACCAGGCACCCGAGGGGAATGCAGTTTGCGAGGCCGCGCCGGATTGTACCACGGATGTGGGTCTATTGACGTTGCCGCTGCGAACATAGCTGAAATGCCGTCTGGAGTCTGACTAATTGGCCCCGCCCTGCAGCCGGTTACGCTGGCTACATTGCATCTGGTACACCCATTATCTCTCCACCCCCGACAGACGCAGCAGGAGATGTTATCACCGGTCCCCACCAGCGCATCGAACACAACTCCGGGAGACGGCCACACCGCTCCAAAACCCGGCCAGGAAACTCACCTCAACGAATCCGCTTCGCTCCTTGGTGAACTGGTAGAGCTTGAAGAGGTCGAGCGGCTGCTTTGAGACGGTGGGGCACTGGGCGATGGGCGTGCCGCGTTCCTCCATGAAGGCCAGCAGCCGACTCACCCACTCCCGGCGCCCCGGCGTGTCGTCAATCTCAAACAGCCGGTTCAGGCTCTCCGCCTTCTGCAGACGCACGGGGCAGGGCAGGGCGTTAGTGCCAGCCGCATGGACTGGGCAGACGAGTATCACCGTCGGTGGCGTTAGAGTCGGCCACAGGCACGGGACGCGGCTCGGCCGGGAGACAGGGGGCAATGCTCTGCAACGCTCGTCAGGCACCTGTAATATTACGCCAGCTGTTTACTTTGGGCAAAGGACAGAGCGCACAATCAAGGGGGAAACTGATAACAATGCGCGATGTTTGCAATATGTGACAAGCGCGAAGTGAAGCGGACGTATTTTACTACCGGTGGTGACTGATGAACAGGCGCCTAATCTACGCCGTGATCTAGACAATGCAGCTACCACGATATCGCATGGCGCCACTGGCCTACGGACGAGCCTCGCAAACTACCGAGACGAGCATGTGTGGCAGAACACGCGGATACTGATATCGGGAGCATATTGAAGGGATACAACATACAATACGTGGTGATCGCGAGAAAGAACCCGATAATACGCATACCAGAGAGTGTCATCACAGACCAAGTCCAAGAAGAACAGAGAGAAATGGAGAGATACTGGCACAAACGTTACTGACTGATAGATTTTAGGAGCCGGTAATTTGCAGATCAATACCCGGCTAACACATTAACATGCATGCTGCTTATGTGACATTTACACCTCCATTGCCCGATAGTCCATGGCACATTGATACATGCTCACATGCCGGCCAAACTCATACAGTTTAAGGAAAATGAATACAAATATGTTTAGCAATACTGTATTAAATATTAACATCTGAGAACGATGTAAAAAAAAATCCAACCACAGGAAACCAGGGCCCCAGGAAATAGCATCTTAGACAGAAATGGTGAAATCCTCAGACTGAAATTGACACATCCAGCACATTCAGTACACAGAGCGAAATGAGACTTCCACACATGCCAGAAGCATACAAGTAAAAGCCATGATAGCAGAGACCCCATGACAACTCACAGAATTACTACCAGAATACACAGAAATAGAACACCACCAAATCACCACCAAATCACCACCAAATCACCCAATCACCCAATCACCCCGACAAAGAACACGAAACGGAAAATGAGGACAAAGGCCAGAATGTCACCAAAGTACCGCTCAACACCGCCCCAGTCCGAGAGTCCAGCACCAAAGCAGCAAAGACACCAACACGCCTGTGGCGTAGGCTGCCCCAGCCCTAAGCCAGCGCCGAGCGATACACAGACAAGGCAGAGATAGAGAGTGCGACAGCGACAGGCTAAGATCAGAGCATACTATAGACCTTGGAGACGGGGTAAGCATCTCTCGAAGGCATTGGATTATAGACCTGCAGAAGAGAATGTCACCGGGTTAGTACAGCCGCGGCCGATCGCGTTGGTGACGTGTCAGGTTAAGTGTTCGGCAATGTGGCAATCCAACCCCGCCGGCATCACATTCAGCGACCTGACCCAGCCTAACATTCAGTCCGCCAGTTCAGTCACTAGCTCACAACGGAATGACACAGTGCACATCAGCGCAAGTGGTGGCGGAAGAGCTTTAACATTAGTTATGGGGGCGCTGCATTGGAAGTATCCCGTCGACAGTCCCCATCCTCCCCCCCCCCCCCCGACGAGCTCCCGCCTCCACTGACGCACAGCTCGCCTCCCGACAGACCTCTCCACCGACTGTTAGGGTCACTCCACACCGCTGACTCACCCATTCCCTCCACACCCTCCCAGTCACCTGTCCCCAACTGACCGAGACGCACCCTCCCAGCCACCTGTCCTCAACTGACCCGAGACGCACCCTCCCGGCCACCTGTCTCCCCAACTGACCCGAGACGCACCCTCCCAGCCACCTGACCGAGACGCACCCTCCCTGTCACCGGTCCCCAACTGACCGAGACGTACCCTCCCGGTCACCTGTCTCCTCCAACTGACCGAGACGCACCCTCCCTGTCACCTGTCTCCCCAACTGACCGAGACGCACCCTCCCAGCCACCTGTCCTCAACTGACCCGAGACGCACCCTCCCGGCCACCTGTCTCCCCAACTGACCCGAGACGCACCCTCCCAGCCACCTGACCGAGACGCACCCTCCCTGTCACCGGTCCCCAACTGACCGAGACGTACCCTCCCGGCCACCTGTCTCCTCCAACTGACCGAGACGCATCCTCCCGGCCACCTGTCTCCCCAACTGGCCGAGACGCACCCTCCCAGCCACCTGACCGAGACGCACCCTCCCTGTCACCTGTCCCCAACTGACCGAGACGTACCCTCCCGGCCACCTGTCTCCTCCAACTGACCGAGACGCACCCTCCCAGCCACCTGTCTCCCCAACTGACTGAGACGCACCCTCCCGGCCAACTGTCTCCCCAACTGACCGAGACGGGCCCTCCCGGCCACCTGTCTCCCCAACTGACCGGTGACGCACCCTCCCAGCCACCTGACCAAGACGCACCCTCCCAGCCACCTGACCGAGACGCACCCTCCCGGCCACATGTCTCCCCAACTGACCGAGACGCACCCTCCCGGCTACCTGTCTCCCCAACTGACCGATACGGGCGAGCGCGGCCAGGCCGGACCGGGACTGGGCATGCTGTTCTCGGCCTCGTCGTGCGCAGAGGTCATGCTGGCCGCGCCCGGGGAGGCCATGCCCGAGATGGGCGTCGGCGGGTGGCTGCTGGCATTGTCCTTGCTGCGCGGCTTCGGAGAGCGCGCACGGTCCTCAGAGTCTGCCGGAGCGGCGGGAGAGAGGTCAGGAGGGGCCAGCATAGGTCAAACGGCCGACCGACGACCGACGGAGAGGTCAGCAGGGGCACACAGTCAGAGGTCAGCGAGGCACACGGTCAGAGGTCAGCGAGGCGCACGGTCAGAGGTCAGCGAGGAACAGGTCCATAGATCAACAGGAGTACACAGACGGCTGACGGCGTCTAATAAAAGGCGACTGTGCGAATGCTCTGTCCATAAGCTAGTGGGGACGTATATCGGGGCGTAAATCCAATGGCGGCTGACCGTCTGAAGAACTCACTGGCGGAGGTGTTTGAGAGGGTGCTGTGCTGGGACGCGTCGTCGATGGACACGCCGTCCGGCCCGATGGGCGGTAGCGGGCCGTGGTTGTTGTACGGTCCCGACAGCTCCGGCGGCCCGCCGCTGGCCGGCTGCGAGTGCTGCGAGCCGTCACTGCACTGCGACGCCGGCCGTGGCGGCGGCGCCAGCGGCGGCGGCCCGCTTGACGGCGGCGGCATCGAGGACGCCTGGTTGGCGGCAGCGGCGGCGGCAGCGGCGGCGGCGGCGGACGGGGGCGGCGGCGGCCCGCTGCTCGGCCCGTTGGCGCCGTACGCCATCTTCTGCTGCAGGTGGTGGCGCAGGTAGAGCGGCGCCTGCGGACCCGAGCCGGGCGGGCCGCCGGCGCCCGGCATGTGCAGCGGTTTGCCACCGGGACCGGGCCGCGGGTGGCCGCCGGTCGCCCAATGCTGCCGACACAGCGGGTCGGAGGGTCAGTGGAGGCAGCGGGGACCAACACGACACAACACTCGCGCTGTATGTGGAGCAGCCGCGACTAATGCAGTGGAACAGGGCACAGCACGGACAGCAACAGCGCACTCATCGAGCGCTGCTGGTCAGGCGGCGCGCGCCACGGTCGTTCTGCACCGGTCCGTGTCAATGCGAGTCAAAACAAACCATACACTACCGCCTCAGACAAGGCCACTCCGACAAACACGCCGACGGAGGTAAAACAGTCAACGGACCAATGCCGGCAACCTCCGTTAACAATGCAAAGGTCGCGTGTCAGTGCCAACGTCCTCCAACCCGCATCGAACGGCCTTTGGTGGTGAGGTGGGCGGGTTATCTTACCTGCTGCGGGAACTGTCCCTGGTAGGGGTAGTGTCCGGGCGGGCCGGGCGGCGGCTGGCCCGGCGCGCCCGGCCGGCCGTACTGGCCGTACAGGGCGTGGTTGTTGTACTGGGCCGGGTAGCCTCCGGGCTGGCCGTACTGCGGGTGCGGCAGCGGGTAGCCCGGCTTGTGGCCGAGCCCGGGCGGGGCGGCGGCGGCGCCGGCCGGCGGGGCGCCTCCCTGCGGCGGGTAGGCGTGAGGCGAGTGCGCCAGCCGCTGGCCGGCCGCCGACTCCTGGGAGCTAGGAGGCCGCGGAGGCATTGGAATGTTCTGCTGACCTGCCGCACGGGGAGAAAACGCAGTCAGATTAGGATTGTCGTCTGCTGATCCCCTGCTATTCGTTTGCAACACAGACCGGTCCCTCTGACGGGTACCCTGACCTAGGATATCACCCGTCACATCACCAGTCACCACCCGTCACACCACCAGTCACCACCCGTCACACCACCCGTCATCACCCGTCACACCACCAGTCACCACCCGTCACACCACCAGTCACACCACCCGTCACCACCACCTCGACAGTCACGCAGATGTCATCAGTACATTCACCCTGACCTAGGACAGCACCGGCGACATCACACCGTGAGTCACGCAGTTGTCATTGCCACCAAACAGTGGTTATCAGCACCAGTCATCCACACATCTGCACACGAGTCTGCGCCCGTCGTGTCGCGTGCTCGGCGTCGGCGGTCTGATCAGCTGTGCAGAGTCGACCTCGCACAACACTCCCCCCCCACACCCCACACTCTACAGAGAGACGGCGGCCGGCCGGCGGGCGCGGGTCATTGATCTGCGACTGGCGCCGGTACGGCACACGGTCCAAATACTACTCATCCGTAGTAAACAGCGAGCGACGGCCGCCGTCCGCCGCCGCAGCCGGTACGCCAATCAAAACAGCCTGCCGAGCGAGCCCTGCCCTGCAACATTAGCGTCTGTATAGCGGCTGGCGAACACACAATGCGGCCACCGCCGGAGGGCGGCGGACGGGTCGTCGGCGAGCGTGGGTGAGTCACACCGCCCGCGCCCGCGCGTACTTTGCGTGGGAAGCGGCAGTGAGGCGGCGTCAAGCGGTTTCGCCGCTCCACTGACGCCGTTTGGGGCGCGCGGTCCTGCCGGGCGCGGCCCCCAATGACGCCGTTTGGGGCGCGCGGTCCGGCCGGGCGCGGCCCCCCAGTGGCGACGCGTCATCACGCCGTAACTGAGCCAGTACAAAACTCTGTCCGGCCATTTCCGGGAAACGGCCGGCCTGCAGAACGGTTCGGAGAACGCCGTGCCGTGCCGCCGACAATGGGAAGGACGCCCACCACCCCCGAACGACGACTCATGCAGCCACACGTGCCGAGCCGCCCCGCTCGGACCGACCGACTCCCACTCCCGCCCCGCTCGGGCCGACCGACTCCCACTCCCGCCCCGCTCGGGCCGACCGACTCCCACTCTCGCCCCGTTCGGGCCGACCGACTCCCACTCCCGCCCCGCTCGGACCGACCGACTCCCACTCCCGCCCCGCTCGGACCGACCGACTCCCACTCCCGCCCCGCTCGGGCCGACCGACTCCCACTCTCGCCCCGTTCGGGCCGACCGACTCCCACTCGGACGCCCACTACTACAGCAGAGGAGGGGAGGGGTGGGGCGGGGCGGGGTGACCGGGGACGGGACATTCCGCACCATTGAGCAACGCATCTCAACCCGGACCAACCGACCGACCGTTCCGGGTCCGGATCAGCTGACGGGCCGGGTCCGGATACGCTGACGGGCCGGGTCCGGATCAGCTCAGTCGGTCCGGATCAGCTGACGGGCCGGGTCTGGATCAGCTGACGGGCCGGGTTCGGATCAGCTCAGTCGGTCCGGATCAGCTGACGGGCCGGGTCTGGATCAGCTGACGGGCCGGGTTCGGATCAGCTCAGTCGGTCCGGATCAGCTGACGGGCCGGGTCCGGATCAGCTCAGTCGGTCCGGATCAGCTGACGGGCCGGGTCCGGATCAGCTGACGAGCCGGGTCCGGATCAGCTGGCGGGCCGGGTCCGGATCAGCTCAGTCGGTCCGGCGGGCTGACACCACCGTTCGGCGCGACGATTGGTTTCCGGCCGGCGCAGCTGACCGGGCCGTCACGCCGGCTGGCGCCGTGCCAGGCCGAGGTCCGCGATACATTACCCACTCACACAGTGCGGCGCGGCCTCTCGCTCCCACGGCCAAGGTCGCAGCCGGCAACACAGAGCCGCCGCCGCCGCTCATTGACAGGTGACGCCCGTCGCCGGCCGGCGGCCACGGACCGAGCGACAGCGGCCGGGTCCGAGCGGTCGGACAGGAGCGGTCGGACCGGAGCGGTCGGACCGGAGCGGTCGGACCGGAGCGGTCGGACCGGAGCGGTCGGACCGGAGCGGTCGGACCGGAGCGGTCGGACCGGAGCGGTCGGACCGGAGCGGTCGGACCGGAGCGGTCGGACCGGAGCGGTCGGACCGGAGCGGTCGGACCGGAGCGGTCGGACCGGAGCGGTCGGACCGGAGCGGTCGGACCGGAGCGGTCGTACCGGAGCGATCGTACCGGAGCGATCGTACCGGAGCGATCGTACCGGAGCGGTCGTACCGGAGCGGTCGTACCGGAGCGGTCGTACCGGAGCGGTCGAACCGGAGCGGTCGGACCGGAGCGGTCGGACAGGAGCGGTCGGACAGGAGCGGTCGGACAGGAGCGGTCGGACAGGAGCGGTCGGACCGGCACCGAGAGTATCATCGGGACGAATGGTGGTGATCATACTCTGAGATGGACAATTGGACAGTCGCCTCTGTTCTTGCGGTACGCAAGGTGTCCGTTTTTTGCATCAGCTACTGAGAGTTGATTAAGTTGCCACCGTGGGACACCGGTGACGTCACTGAGTAGCACGCCGGCAGTCGGTGCCGGCGCCGCACCTGCCCGGCCGGAAGCCGGCGTCGGCCGGCGTCGGCCGGCTGTGTGAAGGGGGCCGCAGGCGCCCGCCGAATCCTCCCTCCCTTCCCACAACACGGACACAGGCCGCAGCGGCGGCACCCAACAGAACGCGTCGCCCCAACCTACGTATCACGAACCAACGTGAACGAATCGCGAATCAAACCCGCGATATAACACATCGTCGTTGTCGTCCCATCCCAGCCACTGGTGCCACATTGAGCAGTAATGCCACGATTAATGCTGCACCATTGAGGTCACATTGAGAGTCATTGAGTTGCACCTGTTGTACTTATAAGATACCCCCCCCCCCAACGCCTCCTCTTACAAAGAGCACCAGATGTGGCATCACAATAGTCACGTATAGCCTAGTATGGGACAATAACATGCACGACACCTTGCGTCAGGTCATGGCGCCAGGGAATAAGAAATGAAAACACCAGCAATAACCCGTACAACATTCATTTATGGAAAATGTGTTGCGATGAAGTAACCTTTCCGTAAAGTTCTGCGGAAGCGAACTTTACGGAAAGGTACCACTACTCAAACTCTCTACTTTGCCACCGTTTATTCCTTCATCCGGGAGGAATAAACATATCTAGATACCAAAAATAATTTATTTCCGAGCGGGCGCGAAGCGACCGTGAGGTTTCTCGTCAACTTACTAGACAAATTTACATTTGACCCGGCCAGACCCGGCCATACAGACGCTTTTCGGAAGCTAATAAGTTTGCAACCACTGCTCCGATTGAGATCGTGTTTTCACCATTGGATAGAACCATCAAATCAATTTTGATTGTGTTATGGTGCGTTCTGATAGGAGTGGTACCACGGCGCGTGGCACCCGCAGACGTCGAAATGAACCAAAATAATTATTGATCAAAAATGGCTTGATTTATCTAAGTATTCGTTTGTTTTATACGCTGAAGCATGCAGCCGCTCAGGACGCATTCCCTTTTGGCGGATTCGAGAAAGGCGATCATGAACAATTTAATCAAACTTAATTTGTATGTTGGCATGCATAGAAGCCTGGCAATTTTTATGGAAGACTAAAAGTACTAAAAGGACTATGTGTTACTATCACGTGTGTTCCCGTACCATTTCACATTTCAAACCTGTTTTAGCTTTACCAGTGCGCGCCCGCTCGGTCATCCCCCAAACAGGCGTTTTACTGGTTGATAACCTACAGGTAGGTACAGTTCTGGGCTAGAATCTGAAGATCATAGAGTGTAGTCTTAAGGTATGGCTTCACGACGGATGTCTTTCGCTTTTTAAATGATTTTTTCCGGTTTTCAGATGTTTTTCATCATCAACAACTAATCCGTGCCATTGAATTGTATAGCGTCGCCCACACGGGAGAAAGGCGTTTTTATTAAAAAGCGAAACAAATGTATCGTGGAGTCAGTACTTTATACAATGATATAAACATCTTAACAATGAATAACAAACAATGCTTGTCTGAATGGACAGCATGGAATAACGATGAAGTACACAAATGGTTAAGGAAAACCATGTAGAGGGAAGAATACCACACAATGACAGGTGTCGCTTCACCTTACTGATGCTCCACATAGAGAACTATGACGGCACTTTACAAACTGCACGAATCAAATAGAATAACACGGAAAACAGGTATTTTTGATAGTGAAACGCAATGGAACAAAACCACAAAATAAACCGTTTTGAACGATCATTTTCCCCTGCGGCTACCCCGGCGATGGCATGCCACGATCTGGCGAAGTACGGCTGTGTTTACCGGAAAAGGCACGACATAGGAAGTGCGTCGGCGTGGGTCGGCTCGCAGGGACGTCACGTCGCCCGTCCGTGACTCCCACAACTCAGCTACAGCCGTCCACGACTACTAGGACTCAGCTACAGCCGTCCACGACTCCCAGTACTCAGCTACAGCCGTCCACGACTCCCACAACTCAGCTACAGCCATCCACGACTCCCAGGACTCAGCTACAGCCGTCCACGACTCCCAGGACTCAGCTACAGCCGTCCACGAATCCCACAACTCAGCTAAAGCCGTCCACGACTCCCAGGACTCACCTGCAGCCGTCCACGACTCCCAGGACTCAGCTACAGCCGTCCACGACTCCCACAACTCAGCTACAGCCATCCACGACTCCCAGGACTCACCTACAGCCGTCCACGACTCCCAGGACTCACCTACAGCCGTCCACGACTCCCACAACTCAGCTACAGCCGTCCACGACTCCCAGGACTCACCTACAGCCGTCCACGACTCCCAGGACTCAGCTACAGCCGTTCACGACTCCCAGGACTCACCTACAGCCGTCCACGACTCCCACAACTCAGATACAGCCGTCCACGACTCCCAGGACTCACCTACAGCCGTCCACGACTCCCAGGACTCAGCTACAGCCGTCCACGACTCCCAGGACTCACCTACAGCCGTCCACGACTCCTACAACTCAGCTACAGCCGTCCACGACTCCCAGGACTCACCTACAGCCGTCCACGACTCCTACAACTCAGCTACAGCCGTCCACGACTCCCAGGACTCACCTACAGCCGTCCACGACTCCCACAACTCAGCTACAGCCGTCCACGACTCCCAGGACTCAGCTACAGCCGTCCACGACTCCCAGGACTCACCTACAGCCGTCCACGACTCCCAGGACTCACCTACAGCCGTCCACGACTCCCAGGACTCAGCTACAGCCGTCCCACGACTCCCAGGACTCACCTACAGCCGTCCCCCGACTCCCCAGGACTCACTACAGCCGTCCACGACTCCCAGGACTCAGCTACAGCCGTCCACGACTCCCACAACTCAGCTACAGCCGTCCACGACTCCCAGGACTCAGCTACAGCCGTCCACGACACACAGGACTCACCTACAGCCGTCCACGACTCCCAGGACTCAGCTACAGCCGTCCACGACTCCCAGGACTCAGCTACAGCCGTCCACGACTCCCAGGACTCACCTACAGCCGTCCACGACTCCCACAACTCAGCTACAGCCGTCCACGACTCCCAGGACTCAGCTACAGCCGTCCACGACTCCCAGGACTCACCTACAGCCGTCCACGACTCCCAGGACTCACCTACAGCCGTCCACGACTCCCACAACTCAGCTACAGCCGTCCACGACTCCCAGGACTCACCTACAGCCGTCCACGACTCCCAGGACTCAGCTACAGCCGTCCACGACTCCCAGGACTCAGCTACAGCCGTCCACGACTCCCAGGACTCAGCTACAGCCGTCCACGACTCCCAGGACTCAGCTACAGCCGTCCACGACTCCCACAACTCAGCTACAGCCATCCACGACTCCCAGGACTCAGCTACAGCCGTCCACGACTCCCAGGACTCAGCTACAGCCGTCCACGACTCCCCACAACTCAGCTACAGCCGTCCACGACTCCCAGGACTCACCTACAGCCGTCCACGACTCCCAGGACTCAGCTACAGCCGTCCACGACTCCCACAACTCAGCTACAGCCGTCCACGACTCCCAGGACTCACCTACAGCCGTCCACGACCCCCAGGACTCAGCTACAGCCGTCCACGACTCCCAGGACTCACCTACAGCCGTCCACGACTCCCACAACTCAGCTACAGCCGTCCACGACTCCCAGGACTCACCTACAGCCGTCCACGACTCCCAGGACTCAGCTACAGCCGTCCACGACTCCCAGGACTCACCTACAGCCGT
Source organism: Chirona hameri (assembly GCA_036785665.1). Lineage (NCBI taxonomy): Eukaryota > Metazoa > Arthropoda > Thecostraca > Balanomorpha > Balanidae > Chirona > Chirona hameri. The sequence continues at coordinate 39,120 of JAXIVJ010009151.1, forward strand.
CCACGACTCCTACAACTCAGCTACAGCCGTCCACGACTCCCAGGACTCACCTACAGCCGTCCACGACTCCTACAACTCAGCTACAGCCGTCCACGACTCCCAGGACTCACCTACAGCCGTCCAGGACTCCCACAACTCAGCTACAGCCGTCCACGACTCCCAGGACTCAGCTACAGCCGTCCACGACTCCCAGGACTCACCTACAGCCGTCCACGACTCCCAGGACTCACCTACAGCCGTCCACGACTCCCAGGACTCAGCTACAGCCGTCCACGACTCCCAGGACTCACCTACAGCCGTCCACGACTCCCAGGACTCACCTACAGCCGTCCACGACTCCCAGGACTCAGCTACAGCCGTCCACGACTCCCACAACTCAGCTACAGCCGTCCACGACTCCCAGGACTCAACTACAGCCATCCACGACTCCCAGGACTCACCTACAGCCGTCCACGACTCCCAGGACTCAGCTACAGCCGTCCACGACTCCCACAACTCAGCTACAGCCGTCCACGACTCCCAGGACTCAGCTACAGCCGTCCACGACTCCCAGGACTCACCTACAGCCGTCCACGACTCCCAGGACTCACCTACAGCCGTCCACGACTCCCAGGACTCACCTACAGCCGTCCACGACTCCCAGGACTCCCAGGACTCACCCACAGCCGTCCACGACTCCCAGGACTCACCTACAGCCGTCCACGATTCCCAGGACTCACCTACAGCCGTCCACGACTCCCACAACTCAGCTACAGCCGTCCACGACTCCCAGGACTCACCTACAGCCGGTGACATGGAGCGCGAGCCGGCCGAGCTGGTGGGGGAGGGCGGCGGTCGCGGCCCCTGGCTGTTGGAGCCGGGCCCGCACTCGCCGCCGGCCGTCTCGCCGACGCCAACCTCCTGAAACACGGCACGGGCCGGTCACACCTACAGCAATACAGCGGAAACACGGCCAGTCCCTCCCACTGTTTGTTGTTTGTTTGTTGGGGCTTAAGGGCGCGACGACTGCATGGTCAATTTGCGCCCATCCCTCCCACTGTAGCACAGCGCAGCAGAGACAGGGTCGGCCGACGGTCACAGAGACCACAGCCAAACGGCTCGGTTAAAAATCGATGCGGCAGCCGACAGACCAAGCTTCCAGCCACCACGGCTACCGTCGGAGCGGACATGGTATCACGGGACTGACAGAAGAGTAGCTAGCTATCGCCCACGCCTACCCGCATGATGAAGATTGGGGCTTACGGGCGCCTGCCCTGCTGGGACTATATGGCGCCCATCACACGTAAGCAGAGCGAGCGCACGGCACACGGTGGCCGGCCGGCCGGTCGGAGGCCGATGGATTTTCCCCGGTCCGACCGGCCGTCTCGTCACGAGCACGGCCGATCTTGCCCCAGGTCAGCACAGGAAGTGTGGCGGCGCCGCGTCTCCGGCCTTGGCCAAGTGAGCCGGAAAGGCTGGCCGCGCCGCCACGACACGCTACACGGACCGCCGAGCCGCACTGACCGCGTCCAGAGCGGTCAGCAGCAGACAGCCAGCACACGCCTTCCGCTCCCCGCGCCCCGCTCTCGGGCGCAATGAGGGAACGAGCCGGCTAATGGCTCCATCTCTGTCAGACAATAGTGCACTGGGCAGGAGTCGCCTCACCGCCAGGCAGCAGCAGCAGCCCCGCCTTCTGACTCATACTCAGTCCCAGATCACTGGGCAGGAGTCGCCTCACCGCCAGGCAGCAGCAGCAGCCCCGCCTTCTGACTCATACTCAGTCCCAGATCACTGGGCAGAAGTCGCCTCACCGCCAGGCAGCAGCAGCAGCCCCGCCTTCTGACTCATACTCAGTCCCAGATCACTGGGCAGGAGTCGCCTCACCGCCAGGCAGCAGCAGCAGCCCCGCCTTCTGACTCATACTCAGTCCCAGATCACTGGGCAGGAGTCGCCTCACCGCCAGGCAGCAGCAGCAGCCCCGCCTTCTGACTCATACTCAGTCCCAGATCACTGGGCAGGAGTCGCCTCACCGCCAGGCAGCAGCAGCAGCCCCGCCTTCTGACTCATACTCAGTCCCAGATCACTGGGCAGGAGTCGCCTCACCGCCAGACAGCAGCAGCCCCGCCTTCTGACTCATACTCAGTCCCAGATCACTGGGCAGAAGTCGCCTCACCGCCAGGCAGCAGCAGCAGCCCCGCCTTCTGACTCATACTCAGTCCCAGATCGCACGATACCGTGCAGTGACCTTCACTCGGAGCGCTCCACAGATCGTTTACAGCCGTGACAGCGCATAAAAGGTCACCAACCACAACCGACTGAGAGTACACAGGAAGAACCGGTAATGTGGATACAATTTCCTAATGGCCTCCCATATGTGGTGGGCATAGTACGACTGCCATGTTGGCATTGTTTCCAAGTAGCCCCGTTATTCCCAAATAGCGGTCATCAGGTCGTCACGGAATGCAGCGCGCCTCCCGCACACCACGTGGCCTTCATTATCGGGTACGGGCCCAGCTGTTCAGTGTGATGACATAACCGATAAGCGGGATCACCGGCGGCTCGCCGCGACACACAGGTGCATCAATACAAACAGTCGAGCACGAGACTTGCCTCCTCCATAGTCGGGACGAAACTCGACGCGGTCCGGCAAGATAATATGCGAAAACTACGCCCTGACGACTACTTGGGCAAAAGATGAGTCATCTCACCCCAGGAGTTCACAATGACCAAAAACGTTGCACAACATCGTAGATAAGTCCGCCGAATTTCAGGGAAAAAACACTTAATACAACACTACTGAGACCAAATGTCGACTGAGCACTACGGTTATCTTCGGAAAGTGAGAGCATCACATCAATTACTCTCCTCCTTTCAATACAAGTACGCCCACAATAAACGATGAAATGCCAACAAAGGCTCGGATCGAACAGCGAGTGACTGCACCACAACTCCAGATCCGTATCTGTACCCGAGGCATGGCCGCTTCCTTAAACGAATCATTATGGCATGCACATGCTGCTATAGCACAGTATTAAAACCTGCTAATAGAGCAATGCCGGAAAATGATGTTTGCACATAGCTGAGTGGCAGCTCCAACATTGCCGACTCTGTAATGGGCGCCAACTGCATGGTGCCATTCACAGATCTAGTTTCTTGTATTGCGGCTCCGTACTCGACCACTCACGATACTTTTCAGTGGAACGCCAATGAAACTTGTGGGTCTTAAGAATGGTCACATATTCACGTTTTCCCACGCGGCACAAGGCTAAATAAAATAACACGCTGGGCGTGAGTAGGTACATGGTATATGATTAGCGACGACTGATGAGGACATTGACATGCATTCTCCCACAGGAGTCTCGAATTACATGGTTACATGGTTTACATGGCCACGTAGCTTCGTATGCAAGCGTGCGCTTCCACTCTCCCGTCCTCACCATTGCATTTCAGTTGCCCAGTCAACCACACTGAACACACGGCAACATCTGCCGCAGAACGAAAGGATCAGCGAAACGCAACATCGGGTTGACCAATGCAAGCTGGTGGTACTGAACCCAACTGTGGTACTGAACCCAACTGTGGTACTGAACCCAACTGTGGTACTGAACCCAACTGTGGTACTGAACCCAACTGTTAAATCCCTTGGCACCCCCGTCGCAAGATATTGCATCGTACTTCCCCTTCCCGAAGCTTTATATCTTACCTTCAGTGGCGCCGCATCGATTATTATATTTGCTTATCTTTCAACGCCTACGGCGTTGCCTGCATCAAGAACGGCAGCTATATTTAGCCGCTTTGTGGTAGGCCCACAGTAGTACCAGTCATGACACCATCCAATTTCGGCCAGCCAGCCGACCATTGGGCCGAAATGTCCCAACTTAAGGAGATTAGCCGGCGCTGTCACTGCAACGCCAACGACATCTCTGCAGGTATTCAGCACAATATCCCTTGGCCAAATGACGGGGAATTGCTGCCGACCCCGTGTTAGTAGCGCGTGCCGCTGTACCGCGGCCAGGCAGGTCGGTGCCGCCGGTCGGTAGGTCAAACAGCCGCCGCCCTCTTCGCACACAAGCTAATGCGCGGGACAACCGCTGCGGGATGCAACGACGCAACATACATACATAAACGCACGTGCGTGGCGGGTACGCCTACTTCTTAGCGGCGGCGGTCAGAAATTCAGACAGACCGGGCCGTCTGATGGTGACGGCGGCCGGGCGGCGGGCAGCGCGGCCAGACGGGCGGCCATTTTCCTTCGACGTGGCTGGTGGCGTATGTGCGCCGTCCGGCCCGGCGGCACGGCCACGGCCCGCTCGGCTACGGCGCACGCCCATCCCGGCCGTGCGTGCATGCGACGATTCACGTACGACCAATCTCGCGCGTCGGTGTCCAAGCTTTGAGTCCACGCCAAAGCTCCGCCGTGTCAAATCACGGCGTCTGTCGTCCGAGACAGACACGGCCGTGGGTGCGTCGCTGGACGCGGAGATTCCCCACACGCCCACATAACCACGTGGCTACGTCGGCAGTGTGTTTACTACCTTTATTGCTGCTCTCATTGTCGTCACACGGGGAAGGATATAATCAATCTTCTCAGTTACACACGGACTAAAACATATTTTAAATATGGATAGAAATTCTCCATATGGCGATTTTTTTGGGTACAGTCCTGATCAGTACCACCTAAAATGGCAATTGATCGAACAACTAATTGCTGTTCTCCATCACGTGACTCTGATATCAACGTCGCTATCTTTAAAACCCAGCCAACGCGAGAATAACGCTCCGCCAAGCGGGCCGCCGACGGCTGACAACGAACCCCCGGCTGCCTTCCCCGCTTTGGAAGTCATGCAAAAACGACCGCTTTTCTTGATGGACCCATTCAACATCAGCTGATCAGGGAGCGTATTTGTGAAATGCCAAGTCACGTGCGAATGTTGATGCACGTCGCCCTTCCGCAGATGAAAAGGCACCGGAGAAAGGATTGCCGATGACGTCACCAGTCTGATAATCAGGGCTCGGGGAATTTCCTTTCCGCAACACGATGAGCACACGTGTTAAGCATCCGACGGCATCACTGCACTGGTGGGCGATGACACAAAGGTAAACAAACCAGAGCAGCTGCAATGCGTAGGTGTGGAGCTAAACAGGTACATCTGCCAATCAATGCAAAACTGCGACAATAGACAATCTGGCATGCGTTACCGGGCACGATTCACTTGAAAAATCAACTGCACAAGGACATACGACACGACACAAGGATAACACAAATGACTGATTTTCAAGCGAAAACATATGTTCATAGTATAATAAACCTCTATCTGGAACCCTGTAACAGCACTCGGCAGAATGGTACGTACCACCATAAACGACCAAATCCAGTGGAATTTCGGGCTTCTAGAGCAGCAGCTGGGTTGTTCCTCGCCAGAGAGTGCAGCACCGCTCCATTCCACCCTTTCAGAGCACGAAAATCCACCAATACGGCCCGAACGGCACAGACGCCGGCGCCAGAACGGACCACAGTATCGAGCCACAGCACAGGCCGGCACAGCACAGCGGCGGCCGGCCGGCCGGCCGCGCGGCCCGACCGTACAGTCTCTGGCGCCGACCCGGCCCCGTACAGTCTCCAACATCGCGGCCAGCTGCCACGCCGCGCCGGCAGTCCGGCTGACCGCCCTCCGGGCTCCAGAATTTTGTATTTTCAGTGTTAGCATAATACACAACCAGACCGCAACTGTCCTGGAAGCAGGCGCGGATCTAGAATTCTTCCCAGGAGGGGCGCGGTAATGGGGGCGTGTTTATGGCCGGTCAAAATGTGTGGGCACAAACATCTTTTGTCGGTACTTTCAATTATCCAGTCTGCTTGGTAACGAATAGTGATTATGAAACACGTTGCACCAATGTTATGAATATTTGACGCTTGTCGTTGAATTAATCGGCCTTCATGGGAGGGGCGCACCCCAGCGCCAACCCCCTAAATCCGTGCCTGGGAAGCAAATCACATTTATTTCAATACTACAAGAGAAGCAAAGGATACAGCTATCCTTACAGGGCTGCAGAAGCTGCACAAATACAAATAAAGGTCACTTTAATGAGTGCAATGTGGTGGTCATCTCCAACGCCCGCCATAGGAGCACACGCAACCAAAAGGATCCCATAAAGCCTGAGTTACATCAGACATTATCTTGAAAAATACGAGGTCGCTTTTAGAAATGCTGAAAACCTTATGCAGCCTTATCAGAAACATGCCAGAACATTACATTTGCATTTGTGTGTAATGCACAAACCATTTCCGACTATCGTCATTGTAGCATACGGCTGTGGGAAATAAAGCGACCCATAAAACTTGGATTACGTCTGATATCATTCAGCAATAAGCATTTAATGATGGAGCTGGTGGGGACGGAAACTGTCCATGATGATCTGTCCTGGAAGCAGGTGCAAAACTATGGTGAATATGACTATATTTTACACACACACACACACACACACACACACACACACACACACACACACACACACACACACACACACACACACACACGCACACGCACACGCACACACACACACACACACACACACACACATATATATATATATATATACATATATATATATATATATATATATATATATATATATATATATATATATATATATATATATATATATATATATTCCATATATAAACTATGGAAACTATGATATATGGTGAAAAACAAAAATGGGTTCAGGTCTAGTTTCCATACGACCTCGAGCTCTACACATCCAATTCCAATTGCATGTGCATTCCCCCTAGCATTCAGCCACCATTTAAAATGCATCCATCACCAAATATGACAGGTCGATTTACGAAACTCTGAAAACCGTACATATTGCAATAACTCCTAAGTAGAAATGGGAATCATCGTTGGGTGGCGTGCACAGTACGCAGCAATAAATCCATCTGGCAACTTTCATTTCTTCGCCGCAAAAAAGCCGGCCGGTCGCCCTATCCGCGGTGGAGCCGGTTTGCGGCGTCCCTGGCGGCGGGCCGACGTCGCGCACCACGCGGCGGCGGCGGCGGCGGCGGCGGCGGACCGGACGGACGGGCCCCACGGCCGGCCTCCGCTCCGCCGGCACTGCGTTGCTGCTGGCGGTGACTGGTCCGGCCGGCCGCTGTAAAACTGCCGTGCCGGGCGGCGGCGGCGGCGGCGGCGGCGGCGCGGCGTGGCGTGGCGCTCCGTCGGCCGTCCCAGCTGCGCCGCTCCAGGCCGCCGCCGCGCCGCGCTATCGATTGCCTGCCAAGCGGGCGGCCGGCGGCGGCGGCGGAGCGGGGCCGGCGCGCAGCAGAAAAACAGGCAGCGCCGGCCGGCCGGCCGCCGGGCGGCGCCACTGCGCCACCGGCGCGGCGGGCCCGCTGCCGTCGCCGAGGAATTTCCTAGGACGTCGGCCGCGCGCGAGGGCGGCGGCGGCGGCAGAGCTTCGATCCCGCGCCGCGCCACGTTCGTTCGCCCGGCATGGCGGGCGGCGCGGCGCCGGCCCGGAATCGATGGTCTCTATAGCAACGTTAATGATCCCTGGTCAGAGCAGGAGCCACCTAGCGGCGCCGGCGGCAACTAGCGCCGATGTCGCTCGTTGATTAATTTACGGCCCACCGACGGGTCTCCTACAATATGAAAACGCAATAAGTGCTGTGTGGGATGCTGCAGTTAGCCTCCAGCGGCCGGCGAGCTCGGGCGGAGCTGGTTCAAAAGTTGGCGTAAAAACTGGGCGCCCCCGCTTGCTGGCGGCGCTGAGCTACTTCCCCACCTTCCCCCACGGCTCCCCCGCTTCCACTGGGCCGGGCATTTCCTCCGCCGCGCTCCTCCTGTCATACGAGGGCTCGTCCAAATTACCCAGAGTTTCACGTAGCCAGCCGTGCATGGAGAACAGCGCGAGTCATTACGGCTCAGAATCGCCTGCGTCACGAAAGGCCCAGCAGCGCTTAACAAACCGGCGCCCGCCATAGACTCTGGCCCGTAATGACGGAGATAGCTGATCAATGCACGTAAGGTCCATGCTGGCCGCTCCCAACCCTCGCTTTCTTCCATCGAGTAATTACTAAGGCGAGTTTCGACTTTACTGACTTGCAGGCTACAGCCGGCGCGAAAAGCAGTAAATTCAAAACCTGATGGCTGATAGTTGGTTCTTTTCAACATACCGGTTTCAATGCCAGGAACAATGCCAATTTCTGGACCACGTGCAAATAATGACGCAGATAATTCACAGAAAGATTTATCGAAAAATGGTTCAATAAGAAATAAATAGCTTTTCACGACCGCTCAACCCGTCCCTCCAATAATCGCTCCCACCAAAGCCGAACATAGCTATCCTCTTGAAATGTCCCAAAATTTCCAAATCGATTACCAGCCTAGACTGGCAACAGCCAATTTCCATCGAGTAGTTGGGCTATTTTATCGCGTTCACCTGCGCCTCGGACGGTAAGGCCAATTTAGGGGAAGAGTAGACATAAATTTGAACAAAACTACAAAAAGTGGGGAACGAAAGTTAAAAACGCTTCTTTTACAGTTTGTTTACAAAATTCAGTACATCAAACAAAAATGATAAATAATGCAAGTCATAAAATGAAAAGATAAATATATCGGTTATCGTGTACTGGATTAAAAAAAGATAAATTCCCCAGGAAAATTTGGAACAAAATAGAGTCTTACGTCTATCAAAAGTGACGTCAAATGTGAGACATACGAAACGAGCCAAAGCAAAACTAACTCGGAACTTCAACCGACAACCAATACAGCTTAGAACTTCTGGCCAGGTAATGAACCGCAAAAGACTTCTTCTTCTTCCATCGAGTGTGACAAACGACTATAGTGTGACACACTAATAGTCGAAAGAAGTCATGCCCTACAAAAGCCAGAAGCGGTCAAACCCATGGAAGTACGATTTAACTATGTCCAGTGTCTCTCGATTCACGAAACTTCACCGACAATCAAAGTTCATCGAGCAACACCCCGATTCAGACAATAATGCATTTCCAACATCTGAGATAGAGCACGAGTCTGAGGTAAGAGAGTAGGAGGAGTGGGCGGCGTCCGTCCCAGTCAGCTGCGGAGGACCCACGGTCCCGTCGCCGCGCGCGGCACCAGGTAGGGCCGAGCACGCCACGCGGATCGACCTAGGCGGCGGCAGCGGGCTCCGCGGCGCCGGTGAACGCCGCATGGCCGGCAGCCGCCTGGAGAGGGCGGGCGGAGAGAGGGGAGAGCCAGCGCCGGGGGAGAGAGAGAGAGAGAGAGAGAGAGCTGTCACGGAACAAAGGCGGGTGAGGCAACCGCCGGGCCGGGCTGGCGCGGCGGTGGCTGGCGGCGCTGGCGGTGCGCGGTACAGCCAGCCGACCCCAGCCGAGCGCGCCCGCCGCCGCTGCCGCTGACGGCACCGGTTCAGAAATACCCGGCCGGACGGGCCGCCGGCTGCGCGTGGCGCACGGCGGCGGCCGGCCGACCGCGTCACACAGTCGGACGAGTGTCGGACACGCGCGGCCCGATGCGACGAGCCGCCCGGAGTAGCGAGCACACACCAGCTGGAGTAATGACGCACGCACCTGTATGAGGCGGCCTGTGTTGTGTTTATTCATGGCGCTCGTGAGACAGGTATTTGCATAGTGAGGAGCGGCGCTGCGCCACTCTGCAGCCCATCTGCAGGCCGCCGCCGCCGCCGCCACCGAATTATACAGGCGGGAGAGCAGAGCAGATGGCCGCCGCTGCAGTGATGACCTACCGCCAGATCTTATCGACCGATGACCGGTGACGGCCGCAATCCGTTTAACAGCTCTGAGAACGGCTATGCGGTGCTGGATGAAAATGAAAGTAAATGCAGATCAACGATGGAATACGAAACGAGAATAGGCCAATGACTTGCGTCTCGGAGAGGCTGCCAACAATGCATTTCTGGGAGAATAAAAACAGAAGGGGCATGCAAATAAACGCAGCATCGTAACATCCGAATATGTAATTTTCAAGAGTGCGGTGATGGATGCACGGCACGATACATTTCATACTTGGTCAGTATACAATTACTTTCGGCAATTAACCAATGCATCAACCTAAATTTATTTTGCCAAGAGTTGCCTTTTGGGGCCTGACAGCCGGCTACCATATATCGTGGTGGCGTTGTTTCCCAGTCTGCGTGGAGCGGACGCGGGGGATGATTTATAGGCGTTTGCAGCAGCGGGCTCCGATGACGCAATAGTCGTAGGAACAGGGGGGGGGGGGCAGGGGGCATGACCCCCATTTTTGCAGCTGGGGGGGGAGCAATGTTAACTGCCCACACTCACTTTTTGAACGATTTCTCCTCCTCCGATCACTGATCCGATTGATGTTCGATAATGTTCGATATGAATGCTTTAAATTTGCACAAAAAAATGATGAATTTACAACCCCGCAATACCATAACCCAGAAGTGTAAAACCGGGTGGCCGGGGAGGCCAAGGCCCCACATTTTAGGGTGGGGATCCAACAATATTAACTGCTCCCTACTTTTGAGCGATTTCTAATTCTTCAATCACTGATATTGGTTCGATATGAACGCCTTTTAAGTTGGCAGAATAATAATTAATTAACAACTTCGCAATCATAGGCGTAGGAACGGGGACTGGAGGCCATGGTCCCCCACTTTTAGGCTGGGGGCCAACAATGATAATGGCCCCCTCACTTTTGAGCGATTTCCACCCTCTTCGATCACTGATATTGGTTCGAGATGAATGCCTTAAAGCTGGGAGAATAATTATTGATTCACAGCCTCACAATCATAGGCGTAGGGAAGGAGGGCCGGTGCCATATGCCCCACTTTTTAGCCTGGGGGTCCAACAATTATAACTGGCCCCTCACTTTCAGCGATTTCACCCTCTTCGATCACTGATATTTGTTCGAGATAAATGCTTTAAAGTTGGGAGAATAACAATGAATTGATAACCCCGCAATGCCATAAGCATACCTAATAACCGGGGCCCGGGCAGGCTAGGGCCCAACGTTTTAGGTCGAGGAGCCAACAATGTTAACTGCATCCCCCACTTCTGAGCGATTTGCTCACTCTTATATCGCTGATGTTGATTCAGTATGGGTGCCTTACAGTGTGTTATGATTACACCTAATTTTCAACCCTCAATTATTAAAGCTCATAGACTTAGAGAACTGGGCCCAGGGAGACCAAGGCCCGCTGTTTAGACTGGGGCCAACGATATTAACTGCTCTCCCTACTTTTGAGCGATTTCTATCTTCAATCACTCGCATTGGTTCGGGCTTTAAAGTTCGTGGAAAACTTTGATTTCACAAACCCACAATCACAATCAATAGGCGTAGGCAGTGGGGGACGGATGGCAGATGGCTACGTCTCATTTTTCCAGCTGGGGAAGTAATGTCATCTGCTCCCCCCCACCCCCCCGCCCCCCCCCATTTGAGCGATTTCTCGCTCTTCAATCACTGGTATCAGTTCGACAGGTTCTGAGCTTTAAAGTTGGAAAAATACCATTTAATTCTCAACTCCACACATAAGCGTAGGCACAGGTGGGGCCGAGGAGGAATCGCCCCACTTCCAGGTTTGGGGATCCTTTTGAGCCGTTTCTCCCTCTTCGGTCGCTGGTATTGGTTCAATATCCGTCCGCCCGAGTGAAGTCCGCCCCGTAGCTCAGTCGGGAGAGCGCTAGACTATATAATTATCTAGACCCCCCCCCCCCCCCCAGCAACGTGGGTTCGAGTCGCTTCGGCGCTCAATATTTTGGTTCTGGTGGGGATCACCTGTGGCAGGTGCAGCGGCCGCATTCAAGGTCAGAAGAAGCCAGCCAGTGTGCCGGGCGGCATATTAGGAAATGTCGAATACAAAATCCAGACCTATCATATTTAAGAGTGTATTATATTGTCAGTCAAAATATAGATCTTGCTTTGAAATTCGGTTTGGGCATCGTCCATACATCGTTCTATAATTATATTACAATTGTGTAATATGTATGCAAATTTTGATTTTGCGAATATTTGTTTAAATTTCCACAAAATCACAATTTTCAAACATATTAAAAAACGGAATATATATTGAAGAACCAAGTATGGACGATGCCCAAACCGAATTACAAAGCAATATTTATATGTTTACTTACGTATAGCTACCTAAGTTTATGATAGGTCTGGGTTTTGCATTCGACATTTCCAAATAGGCGGCCGGGCGAACCCTTTAGATCCATCCACTTGTGTGTGATTAATCCCTCTACGATCGCTCGCATTGATTAAATATAATTACTTACTCGCGCCCTGCTGAGGGAGGCAGAAATTGTCCCCCTCTCGAATTCCCCCCCAATAACTTAGAAACTGTTGCAGATATCGAACGCCAAACTTTGTGCTGTTTATGCTGCATCAATTTTACATAGTCCTTCAAAAGTTACATGAAGTCGGTCCAGTACTTTGGGAGATAATGACATTGTAGTGATGTCATGTCATTCAGTTTTTGGTGAAATAACGATAAATGTTTGAAAATGAATATAAATCGAGTTTTGAAGCAAATTGCAAATAAAAGCACCACAGGAAAGAAAGTGACATTCTCTTGAAAATGTGGCCATCAGATTTGAGACATTTTGAGTTTTGTCCTCCCCCAATTATATATTATATATATATATATATATAATATATATATACATATGAAACAAATTTGGGGAAGTTCCCACAAAATAAAAATTTCAAAGGTATTCAAATAACGGAATAGATATTTGAGGACCAAACGTAGAAAACACTCAAGCCTAATTTCAAACAAATTGGTCATGTTGAATTCACGTATGACTCGCCACGTATGACTATTTGAAAATGTCGCGTATGTTTTAGATGCGTCTTATTGCGAACTTTCAATTACCGCCTTGCGCATCTCGCTGCGATTATTAGTTCGGAAGATAACGAGGGGGCAGAATCTGCCGCCCCCCCCCCCCCATGTGTTCGGCTGAAGACCCCAACGGAGCGCGGGTTAACAGTTGTCAGAAACACTGAATCACAACCCTAAATTGCCCATGACCTATTTTGGATACTCTCAACCACCTTCGCCGGATATTACACACAAAAATAGCCCGAATATTTGGAATGGATGGATTTCTGGATCACAAGCCTATGATAAGCAGAGCTTGTTGCGTGGGCCCTGATCCCTACCAAGTACCACCCGATGACGTACTTTCCATTTT